>JAOUZG010007994.1:2433312-2461380 GCA_026289955.1 Argiope argentata | reverse complement strand
ATATATATATATATATATAAAATACGTTTTAGTTATTATATATATATTTTATTAATAATTATATTTTTTTCCGCAAATCTGACTTTAAATCTAAGGTTAATATTTTGTATTCTAAGCTAAAATTTATATTGTTAAAATTTAATATATTATATTTTTAATTATCTAATTAAATTCTTGTTTATCGACTTTATTAATCAAAATGAGATTTTGGAAAAAAAATTATTATTTTACATAGGTAACTGCCATATAAGTAATTTGGGCAAAAAATTGATCGCCAAAGATGGCTTATAACATATTTTTTTCTTTTATTTAAGACTTTATATTTAAAGTTAAAGTTTTTTTATTCTAAGCTAAAATTTGTATTGTAAGGAATTTTCAGGCAGTTCAATTATAAAAGCATATACATTTCTGTAAGAATCACGAAATAATTGTCATCATTTTTTAAAAACTGTTAACACTTAATAGCGGCACTGTGAAAGAGATACGAATGAACAGAAAAACTCTGATTGGATTTTGACATTAATCAATGGCACAGGATAAACGCACTGTCAAATTGTACGCTTGTTTGCTAAAATCCATTGGGATCAGAATACACGATTCTTCTAAATTTAATCTTTGGAATGAGCGAGTTACTGAATTATTTATGGATTGTTGACTGGAATATAACCATTTAAAGCATGAGACTAGAATGTTTTGATAATTTTTTTAAAACATGTCCTAAAATAGTTATATTTTGAGTTGTTTTAGTAAAAAACATTGCAAAAACAATTGACAAAACTATCACTGAAGGTTTTTTTTAATTGGAGAAAGGGATGTTTTTAGTTAAAAAAGTGGTATGAAGCAAAAGTATTTTAGTTTAGAAGGCTTATTAGCTTAAGAAATATATCACTTAGTTCCAAAACCAAAAAAAAAAAAAAAATCTGTATTTCTCTCCACGTTTTTAACTATTCGACTGATAAATAAAATGACATTTAAAAGTTTTTTTCACACTGTGGAGCAATAAACCAACTATACAATATTTCTTAAAGAATTGATTATTTATTCCCACGTTCAGAAACTACAAAACATTAAAAAAATTACTATACCAAATGCGAACAAAAAATATTCATTAATTTTTAACTTTTAAGTAAGAAAATTCAACGAAAGATTAAATTTGTAAAAACTGCTTTCAACGATGTAAAATAACATTAAAAACTATACAAATGTAAATATTAAAATCAGTGTGTCTACTCTAAAAACAGATTAAGAAATAAGCTTCAAGCTTAATGAAGGTATTGTTGAAACATTATTAAATAAACATTTTCATATTTTTGTCAAAAAAATCGGTTTTTTAAAAATGTTGCCATCTAATTTAAAGAGTGTTATTCTTAAAAAGAGCCAATTAAATAAAAGGTCAATATATTAGAAAGTGAAGATAAATCTTTTAACACTTATAATTTCATTATTTTTTATCATTTATAAAAATTGAATAGTTTAATATTTATGACTTGTGACTGATTTTTTTTATCGATTTATATTTTGGTTTTAGGAAGTATCATTTTTAATTCCTGAATTTTCATCTTTAAATGTGAAAAGCCAGGAACTGAAATGAAGTCACATTTGTTATGTATTTTGGGAAAAATAGATTTTTAACACACAAAACCTATTTTTAAAAACTACATATTTTTAGTAATAAAATGAAGAAAAAAGAAACAAAGAAAAGAAATGAAGAAGAATAATTTTCAGTCTGATTTTTTTATATCTAATCAACAAAAGATTTTAGAGATGGAAGCTTTTTTTCCCTCAGAGATAAACCGTTGGAAAGTTTTATTTCAATCTTTAATCTGATATAAACCAAAAACAAAGAAAGAAAAGAACAAAACTAATCTCGAGTCTGCAAATCCCAAACGGAATCCTCAAAACTAATTGACAACTGTTTTTATTCTGTTGTTTGGGGAATTCAGAAGATATTTAAAAGAAGACTCAAAAGAAGACGACACTGTAACACTCCTAGTAGCCAACACACCTTATAGGGAAGCAGAACATACTCAAGGGCCGGGATGGCCTGGTTGGTAGAGTGTTGGACTTTTACTCCATAGGTTACGGGTTTGAAGCTCACCCGCCAAAAGATTCCCCGAGTGCATGGCGACTGGTGCTCGTTAAGTCTGTTCGTGGTCGCAAAGGCCTCCATGTCGAGAGCAATACCACTGGGGGTACTGGGTCAAGGGTGATCGTTCTCTGTTCCAGGTGTAAATTACGATCTGAGATGAAATGAATTTGTATGAATGACGTCCCCCCCCAAAAAAAGGGTTTTGACGTGTGAATAGCTAAATCGTACTCTTGGCACCTAGATGGCGCTATTTGTAAAACATTGAGACGCATTTATTAGGCTTAAATCATCTGCTGATCGTATTAGTGGGGGCTTGTCTAAGTCAAGTGCCATTAGTCACAACAACAGAATATTTCCTCGCAACTCACACAGTTGAAGCAAAAATCAATGTTGTTGAAGCATTGGCTAAAATCCACCTTATACATGTAATTACAAAATTTGAGGATTATTTAATTTTAGGAAACATTCTGAATTGTATCTTACTGAAATAAGTTCTTCCAAATATATATTTCATCATTCCACGTCCATCGTACGGATCTTCCTTGTTGATGAGGCATTCATTCAGCGCTCTTGCGTACACGTACACGGCATCGTACAGATACGCACCTTCGGCTGGGACCTGCAATGGCCAAATCAATCATTGAAACACATTATCAATGATTAAAATTTGTTAAATTGATAAAAGGTTGATATGTTACGGTAAATCTAATAAACTAATATATTATGTATAACTACCAGATCAATCACATTTACTTCAGGAGATATAAAGAATACGAGTTTAAACAGAATTACTTTATTATATGCGATACATAATTATATACTGATGAGATAAGACTATTTTCTTTTCATTCATTTGACCATGTAGTGTGATAAAGAATTCGGTTAACTTGTTTTAGTTCTATCAAGTTTAAACTTATCTTGATATCGTTCACATCCAGCCACGTGACGCCCACGTATTTTATTATTTCGTATCTGTGAAAACCAAATTTTTAAAGTATTTCTTGCATTCCTCATTCTAAGAAACTCATTTTGTAGTATCACTGACTACAATATGAACTGAGGGAAAGACACATCAAACATGAACATCAATTATGTGTCATTAATGCAAACAGGATGTGTGATGTTTGACTGCCATTGGCGACATCTGTGGAAACGATTGGCGAGGTTCGCCACCCCTTTCGGGGTCGTTATTATTTTTGTTTTTGTAAGGAGAGAGAGAGAGAAGAGCTTGTGTGGCGGACGGAGAAGGGTGTTTTCTGCTTTTGCTTAGATTTAGAATAGATAATTTAAAGAAAAGTCTGAGTGTTGTATTTTATTCGAGTATGTGCCTTTTCTAAAGAAGTATAGAAAGCTCGAGTCATTACAGGATTATTACCAAAACTATCTCAAGACTTAGAACCCAACACTTCTGTGGAATGACCATTAATAAGAACGGCACCGGAACCTACAAATTATGTAGGAACTGCCCAGAGGAGGAACTTAGCCTGAAACACATCTTTTCTTGCCCCGGCCATCATAGGAAGCTTACAGGCCATTGATGAATTTCCCTTTCGGGGAGACCTTTACAGTGACAAGATTGCGAATATTGCCAAGGCTGTGATTCTGGCACATGGAGTAATTTGATTTGGCTTCAAATGGACACGAAAACAACCAACCAACTGACAATCATATGATGAGGAAAAAAGCAGATTCGTATTTCTAATCATGCCACAAATTACCAAGCTGGAGTATTGACAACAAAAATGGCAGTTGAGTATTGTGATGGCGATGACTTCCATGACTTATTATGACTGACATAGATGCTCTAGATTCTCATACTCTATGTCAGCTCTTCAGGTAGTATAATTCCCTAACAACAAAATTAAAGAAAAATTGAGAAAGGCTAATGAGAACAAATGGATTATATTAAACTGGATTAAGGCTCACATCGGAATATGTGGAAACAAGAGAGGAGATGAATATGCAAAAAAGGGTGCATAGAAAGACAAAATAAATATTCTAATTACAAAATCATTCCAAATGTTAAAGATGTTGAAGCAAAAATGCACTGATTGTTTGAAATGTTAAAGAAAATAAGAAAAAAAAAGATGATTATGCTGTGGGAGGAAGTATGGATAATGTACAAATGAATATCAATATGACATATTGTTACGTTTTTAGCGTAGCGGGTTTGGATTGAATGGACTTTATTTGAGGACAACACAAACAAATTTATTTACAGCTATTTACAGGATAATTGATAAAGTAAAATTTTTAGATAAGTACAATTCAGCAGTCAACAGTCAATTACAGCATAAATTCAATTCTTACGCACGATAAAAACAGACTACAAAACAGCTATCGTATATCACAGCAACAGTTAATCACAGCGAGCTCAATAACACAGCGTTAACAGCAAACGCAAATACAGCTCACAAATCCTTTAGTTCAGCGAGACGCTTTTTATTTCAGAGCAAACTCTCAACTAACTCGATCAAATCACTATAGCAACTAACTAACTCACGCCGGCTACTCGTCCTTATATAGCCGAGAAGAGCGTGCACCTGAGTCTCGTGAAAATTCTCAAAACATCGCGCACAATCTAGCGGCTACTAGATTATTCCTTTCGCCAAACCAATCAAGCTGGCGCGAGGCTCCTCGCCAAACGTGGCCAACCTTGGCGAGTTTTCGTGCCGCACGCCCGCTTGAAACATTGCCCCCTCCTGAAGGACTGCACGTCCCGGGCAGTACAGACCCCGAGCAGAAGACACTCAAAAGTAACAATACCATACACACAAAATTATAGACATAATCATTAAAAAAGAATTAACATAAAGAACACTATTTACAAATATACCGGTCATATTTACATAAATGAGGAAACCATGGTTTCAACTAAGTATTTGACAAGTCACCATAATAAGGGGCTAGCCGGTCGTAATGTACTACTCTTGGTTTTGAGTTCGGTGACTTCCTTATTCGAACCACGACGTCATTCAGTCTTTTCAGGACTGTATAAGGGCCTTCCCAGGAAGACTGCAGCTTCGGAGAGAGTCCCTTTCGTCGAATCGGGTTCCAGAACCATACCTTGTCACCTTCCTTGAATTCATGTCCGGTGGCTTTAGTGTCGTACCTGGTCTTCATCTTCTCCGTCGCTATGTTGATCCGATCTCGGGCAAATCTGTGTACGTCTTCTAAACGGGCCTGGAGGTCTTGAACATAATCCACAGGCGAAGAAGGCGTATCCGGTGGACACCCGAACAGAAGATCACAGGGCAGTCGGAGTTCTCGTCCAAAGAGCATCTTGGATGGTGTGAAGCCAGTCGTTTCGTGAACCGCGCTTCTATAAGCAAGCAGGAACAAGGGTAGTTTCTGATCCCAATCTTGTTGGTTTTTCGAAACGAAAAGAGAGAGGTTATTTAGAATAGTACGATTGAACCTCTCTACCATGCCGTCTGATTGGGGATGAAGAGGTGTTGTCTGAGTTTTGTCGATTCGAAGGAGTTTGCAGAGTCCTTGACATACAGCAGAAGTAAAATTCCTCCCTTGATCAGAGTGAAGCTGAAGAGGTGTTCCAAATCTGGAAATCCAGTTCTGAAGTAAGACTTCTGCTACAGTAGTCGCCTCTTGATCAGGAATTGGATAAGCCTCTGGCCACTTCGTGAAATAATCCATAACAACTAGAATGTTTCTATTTCCATTGTCCGTCCGAGGGAGAGGTCCCAAGATGTCAAAGGCGATTTTCTCAAATGGTGCACCTACATTATACCGCTGTAACTTACCACGACTGCGTGTTTTTGGTCCTTTTTGGGCGTTACAGTCATCACATGTTCCGCACCATTCTTGAACATCTTCTTTCAAGTTGTTCCAATAGAAACGATCCCGTACTTTATGAATTGTCTTCATGACTCCGAAATGACCACCTGCAGGACTGCTGTGTAACTCCTTCAGAACTTGGTTTATCCTCGATCGGGGAAGTACAAGTTGCCATTTAACTGACTTCCCATCTTCGGACTCCCATTTTCTATACAAGATGCCATTTCTAATTTCGAGTGAATTCCAGAGAGCCCAATAACGTTTAGTTCCAATACTGAGACTTGAAATGTCCTGCCAGTCAGGTCTTGAATTGTTTGATTCCATAAATTCCATAATCGGTTTAATGTCAGGATCATTTATTTGTTCTTTGCGAACCTCTTCATCCTTCCAGGGATCAGATTGAGGTGGGACGGCTCCTGCGATTTGGCGCACAGTTGGTGTAACAAGCCCATATTTCTTTTCAGCAGAGGAGCAATAGCGACAAGCCTCGGAGCAGGGCTTTCTTGGTAAGGCATCTGCATTTCCATGCAACGACCCTTTACGATGTTTAATTTCAAAGTCGTATTCTTGAAGTTTCTGTATCCATCTGGCTATCTGACCCTCCGGATTCTTGAAATTTAAAAGCCAAGTCAGAGATACATGGTCCGTTCGGAGCAGAAATTTTCTTCCATAAAGGTAACTATGGAAATTCTCCACGGCCTTCTCTATAGCGAGCAATTCTTTCCTGGTGACACAATAATTCCGTTCTGGTTTCGAAAGACACTTGCTCCAATATGCGATGACACGTTCGTGGCCGTCGATTTCTTGAGATAATACTGTTCCAACGCTCTCATTACTTGCATCTGTATCCAGGATGAATTGTTTTTCAGGATCAGGATAGGACAGGATGGGAGCCGATGTCAAGGCTTCTTTCAAGTCGTTAAATGCCTTTTCACATTTATCCGACCACAAGAATTTTTGTTTGTTTTCAGTAAGCCTGTGTAGTGGTCTAGCGATCAAAGAAAACCCCTTAACAAATCTCCTGTAATAGGTGCAGAGGCCCAAGAAACTTCTAAGCTCATGCACATTTTCAGGGCGGCGCCAGTCTCTAACTGCTGACACTTTTTCCGGGTCTGTTTGGACGCCCACTGCAGAAATTATGTGTCCAAGGTAGCTTACCTCATGACGGAACAAACGACATTTAGATGGATTCAACTTCAAGTTGGCATCTTTTAATTTATCAAGAACCTTTCTTAAATTATAAAGATGTTCTTCAAAATTCCGTCCCACTATGATGATGTCATCAAGATAAACGAGGCAAGCTTCTGGAGTAAGTCCTTTTAAAACTGTCTCCATTAGGCGTTCAAAAGTTGCTGGCGCATTACAAAGGCCAAAAGGCATGACCTTAAATTGCCACAGTCCATGTCCTCCAGTTGTGAACGCTGTTTTCTCACGATCGTCAGGATGGATCTCCACTTGCCAGTATCCACTCTTCAGATCGAGAGTGGAGAACCACTCGTTCCCGGAGAGTGTATCCAGTGTATCATCGATTCGAGGAAGAGGGTACGAATCTTTCTTTGTGATGTCATTCAGTCTTCGGTAATCGACACAGAACCTTGTAGAACCATCTTTCTTTCGGACCAAAACGATGGGAGAGGCCCAAGGACTGGACGAAGGTTCAATGACATCTTTTTCTTGCATGTCATTTAATAAATCTTTCACCTCTTCTACTTTGGCAAATGGCAATCTTCTGGCATTCTGTCATATTGGAGGATGATTTCCAGTATTTATTCGGTGTTGCGTTAACTTTGTTCTCCCGACATCATCGGATGTTTGGGAGAATAAGTCTTTAAATTCATCAATAACTCTTCCTGCCTCGACTCTTTGCTCCTCCTTCAATTCAGTGTCTTTAAGTAATTCCAGGCTTAAACAGTCGGAAGACTCCTTTGATGTTAAGCAGGGATTTTTCTCGATACAGGTAACTGGAGAGCATTTAGCTAGAACTTCACCCTTCTTAATTAATTTTGATTTATTACTGACATTGATAACCCTGATGGGTACATTCTTTTTGGAGAGATCTACAAGACTGGAGGCCACCATCGTTCCGCTTGGAAGACTTCCGTCACTGGAAAATTCAACAACACCAAACCGGAAATTCTCCTTTTCGCCAGTAGATCCCTCTAAAATTATTTCTCTTCTAGCTGGGATAACAAAATCTGTTGAAGCAACAATCCGATGGCAGATGTTTAGTCCTCCAGAACCTAAATGGAAAAGAGTCACGACTTCTGATGTGGAGTGCAGGAAGTTATTTTTAAAGTCAATAACAAAATCATATTTCTTCAGAAAGTCCAGTCCAAGTATAAAATCATCTGTAATTTCAGCTATGTACACGGCATGGTCATAAGTAGCATTTCCAAATCTTATCACAATATTCATTTTTCCAATAATCGGGATTTTGTCACCAGTGACCGTTTGGAGGGTGACGCAGGGCGGTGTCCAGAGAATTTTCCTTCCTAGTTGTTCTGCAACATCTCTTCGCATGATAGTTACGTTGGCTCCGGTGTCAACTATCATTCGGCAGGGAGTTCCGTTGACGAAGGCTTCAACAAATAAACCATTTTCACCGCCGCCTCTGGAAGATTTCCGTAAAACTCCAAAATGGGGCTTTTCTTCATCTGGCAACCTCCGCCCCGCGAGACCGCCAAATTCTAGTTTTCCTGGTTGTTTTGAGAAGAGTCTTTAGCCCGTTTATCTAAGCGGGCTGAACAATTTCTTTGAACATGGCCCCCGTCGCCGCATTTCCAACATTTCACAGTTCTTTGGCCATGTTTGTTGGGCCTTCCATCTCCTTTTCGGATAAACTGGCAAATTGTTTCCATCATTTCAGTTAGATTTTGCATCGAAGAATCTGATGCATCTTGAACCGTAGCTCCTCTTACTGAGTGGCGATCCCTCCGTGCAGCTTGCTGAGCGGCTTCAAATTTCATTGAATAAACCAAAGCTGATTTCAAATCTTTCAATTCAGCCATTCGCAGGGACTTTTGTATCTCTGGATCCCTCACACCGTCTATGAAATACTGCAGGGACAGTGTTTCCCGTACCTCGGCCGGACAGTCGGAGAAGGCAAGATGGGAGAGCCTCTCTACATCTGCTGCAAGCTCTTGCAGGCTTTCATTCGATCGTTGTTGTCGGGTCTTTAATTGCAGACGGCTATAGTCCTTGAGGCATTTTTCTCCGAAGCGCAACTCCAGAGCGTTTGAAAGAGCTTCAAATTCTAGATGTTGATCTTCGGGAACAGTTCTTAAAATATCTGCAGCTTCGGCCCGTAGTGATGCAGCCAGTTGACGAGTCTTCGTGACTGGATCCCAACCATTGGCTTCTGCGACGGTGGAGAATTGAGTCTTGTAGACTTGCCAAGATGTTTTTCCGTCGTACGTGGAAACTTTAATGCTTGATTTAGGAATAGCAGGACCATGTTGAGATATTTCGGGATCTCGAACATTCGAGGATTGGCTTTCAGATTTTATCTGTGCACTTTCCATCCTCTTCAATTTTTCCTCTACTTTCCTTTCAATTTCTTGATCAAATGCGTCAAATCTTTCGTCCACTTTTTCAAATCTTTCGTCCACTTTTTCAAATTTCTCTTCCACTCTACGGAGTTTTTCAACATTCTGCCCACAACTCTCCTGAATATTATGAATCTTTGTATTGTTCTCTTGAACCTTTTCTGCTAAAGCATCTACTTTGAAGTTGATTGCTTCAACGATATTAGCTTGACCTTGTTCTATCTTCTCCATCTTCTCTTGCCCTTTTTCTATCCCTCGTTCTATTTTCTCCATCTTCTCTTGGCCTTGTTCTATCTTCTCCATATTCTCTTGGCCTTGTTCTATCTTCTGTTCTATCCTTTTCTCCATCTTCTCTTGCCCTTCTTTCATTTCTTTAATGAAAGCAAAAAGCTGTTCAAATTTTGCTTTATCTGCTTCCTCCATCGCTCTAGTCTTCACCATTCAATCCCACTTCTGACACCAGTTGTTACGTTTTTAGCGTAGCGGGTTTGGATTGAATGGACTTTATTTGAGGACAACACAAACAAATTTATTTACAGCTATTTACAGGATAATTGATAAAGTAAAAATTTTAGATAATTACAATTCAGCAGTCAACAGTCAATTACAGCGTAAATTCAAGTCTTACGCACGATAAAAACAGACTACAAAACAGCTATCGTATATCACAGCAACAGTTAATCACAGCGAGCTCAGTAACACAGCGTTAACAGCAAACGCAAACACAGCTCACAAATCCTCTAGTTCAGCGAGACGCTTTTTATTTCAGAGCAAACTCTCAACTAACTCGATCAAATCACTATAGCAACTAACTAACTCACGCTAGTGGTTGGATTATTGGGGCTCCTAGCCCCGGCATGGGCTTATCCCCAGTCATGATGAAATGCTTCCACGTTGCTTTCAGCTACATACGTGACCGTCTGCGAAGTGGACTGGAAAAGTTCTGCAGGCCCTTAAGTAGTAGTTGTTGAGGAGTAGGGGTGGGTGAGTTGGCGAGAGTCAGGACAGATTTTGATTGGCTATTTAGGGGTGGTGGGTGTGGAGTTATGCACCATGTGAGAACTTAAGACTTAGAGCTGATTTAAATCATCAAAAATAAGAGTTTAAGTATGGAAAAAAGAAAAAGTTAAAAATAACAAAAGTTAAATTACAATATTGGAAATGAGGTGAGATTAGAGTAAAATATTTCTAGGTCTTCTGACTTTAATGTTTGGGGTATATCTGGGGATATTAAGGATGGCTTCATTATTGATTTTTTCAAGTCTTCAAAAAATTTAGTTGCAAGTTTTTTAAGAAATTTTTTAAGTGGAGGATAGTCTAGTGCAAGGTACATGTTTTTACTTGGCATGTACCAATGCATTTTGCAGATATTTCTTAGAAATCTGGTTTGGAGTCTTTCGACATGAATTAGATTGGATTTAGGCGCATAACCCCACACAGGGCAAGCATATTTAATTACTGGACGCAAATAGGCAGTGTAAATAAGTATTTTATTTTTCCTGGTCATTTTGGAGTCTCGAGAGATTAAGGGATATAATTTACGAGTTAGGTCTCGAAACCTGTTGGTTAGATAATTAAAGTGGGGCTTCCAAGTTAATTTACTGTCTAAAATGACTCCTAAATATTTACATTCCTTAGACCACGGGATGTTTTGATTTTTAATTTGAAGAGGGCGGAATTTCTTAGCTTTATATCTACTAAAATAAATAGCTTCAGTTTTTGACGCATTAATTACAATTTTCCACTTGGAGAACCAGTCCTCAAGAGATTTAATATGTCTATTAAGAGCTATTGTAATGTAATTTGGATTGTTGTTGCGCGCTAGTATTGCTGTATCATCTGCGTACATGCATAATATGGTATTAAATTGTTTCGGGATGTCATTTATGAAAATAGAAAAAAGAACTGGCCCCAGCTTGGATCCTTGAGGAACACCAGCTAAAATCGGTTTTATAACTGAGAAAACATTGTTCAGTTTAATCCTGAAGGATCTGTTGCTGAGGTAAGATATTAAAATTTTGATTAGGTGCGGAGGTATATTGTAGTTTATTAATTTGTAAATAAGGCCTTCAAGCCAAACTCTGTCAAAAGCTTTCTGTATATCGAGAAAAACTGCTGCTGAGTATTGTTTATTTGAAAAGCCTTCTTCTATGAATTCAGTTACCCTGAGCAGTTGGTGGGTGGTAGAGAGGGCATGGCGGAAACCAAACTGTTCTGGGATAAGAATATTATTATTATTAAGATGTTCATTTAATCTGGCTAAAATAATGTGTTCGGCGACTTTACTAATTGTGGGGAGAAGCGAAATGGGGCGATAGCTAGTCGGATCAGTTGGGTCCTTACCGGGTTTAATTATTGGAATTACTGCAGCAGTTTTCCAGGAGCTTGGGAAATATCCTAACTTGAGCATATTGTTAATAATAATGGCTAAAAAGTAGATGTAGTTATTAGGTAAATTTTTGATCATCTGGTTGCTGATATTATCGATTCCAGATGCTTTTTTGATATTTAAAGTTTTAATATAGTCATTAAGTTCATTAAAATTTGTGGGTGAGAAGTCATTAAAATTGGGGGGGAGGGAGTCTTGAAAGCTTTTGATTGTATTATTTACAAGGTGCTCTGTTGTGAGATCATGGGTGTCATTAGGTTTAAATTGGTTCTCAAGGCTTTCCGCCAAGCAGTTTGCTTTATCATTATCATTAATTGCAATACTAGATTGGCCATTTAAGGGCGGAATCTTGTGTTGTTTATTTTTGTGCGATTTAACTAATTTCCAAATGGACCCGTCTTCTGCGTTGGTATTTACGATTTTGTTGACGAATTCATTGTTATCAAGTTGAGTGCCTAATTTAGTTATTTCCTTATTTAATCTATTCATGAGTCTCTTGAAAACTGGGTCCCTAGTATTCTGAAAAATCTTCCTGGCAATATTCCTATCTCTGATGAGGACTCTAATTTTGGGGTCTAAATGTTTTTGGCTGGTCATACTGGGAGCTGATGCATCCATTTTGGCTTTGAGCATTTGGTTTTCTAGGAGCTTGACGGCAGCTTCTAATTCGCTAGTAGAGGAGATTTCTGGGTTAAGCGGGGTATCTGATTGGCTGAGAAGGTAGTTGAAATTTTTCCAGTTAGTCTTATAAATAGAGGAGTTTATTGGGAGCGAGTATTTAAAGTAAAAATTTAGAAGGATGGGGTTGTGATCTGAGTTAAGCTCAGGGATAGATTTAATGTCGTAGGGGTAATGAAAGTTATTAACTATTGTAAGATCAAGGGTATTAGCGGAGTGGGAACCAAATCTAGTGGGGGAGTTAGGTGCTAGAATTTCAAGACCGGCCTGTTGGGCGAAGTGGTATAAGGAGTTGCCTCTTGGACTTTTACATTTACAACCCCAACTAACGTGGTGAGCGTTGAAGTCTCCACAAAAAATTTGAATAGGGCCTAATTGCATTAAATTTTCGAGATCAAAGACAAAATTGGAAGTATCACTAGTTGGGGGGATATAAGCAGAAGTTAAGAGAAAGGGTTCCATATTTTTAATATTAATTTTAACCACGCTAGCTTCTACATGTTGTAGGACGGGCGGGGGGACCTCACTATGAGGTATGCCGTTTTTAATTAAAATAGCGGTTCCACCTCCATTTTTATTAAAGCGGTAGCTGTAATACGAAAAGTAATTAGCCAGGAAGATTTTCCTTTGTGGTCTAAGGTGGGTTTCTTGCAATAAAATTATATCGGGATTATACTTATTTACAAAATTACGAAAATCAAACATTTTATTTTTAATGCCATTTGCGTTCCAGTAAATAATACGGAGGCTTTGGCGATTGAAAATTACGTTTTATCGAAGAGTTCCTGATCAGAAAATGCATTGAGGAATATTTTCATTTTGTCTAATCGATTGGTTGCGTGTTTTAATTTACCTAATTCTGCTATAAGATTGGGAAATTCCCTGACGAGCTCATTGAAAGCCCGCATAGCGTCAACTACGCTTGCGATGTCAGTTTGGTTTATCGGATCTACCTGGCTGTAAACATGGCCTTCATGTGGCGCCATTTTCTGGGTTCGGCTCTTACTAAAATGGCTCGCGTAAGACATGTTTTCCTGAACAACTGATTGATTTTTTCGGAAGTAGTTATTCCTATTTTGCGTGGCCGATGGTAACTTGGGAAATTTACTGCACCCTCTATAAGAGGCGATGTGACCATATTCCCCGCAATTTATACATCTTGGGTTGGGAATAATTTCCTTCTGGCTACATGCATTGGTCTCGTGGTTTGCTCCGCATTTAAGGCAGCGAGGTTTGTATCCACAATTGTTTGCTGTGTGGTGGAAATTATTGCACTTAAAGCATTGTGTTACCATGGGACGTCCTTTGAAGTGTTCAATTGTAACAGAGAGATAGCAAAGATATTTGATGTTGAATATTTCCTCGGCTGCTTTATTTTTTGGTAATTCTACTAGGTAGAAAGGTAAAGGCTCCTTAGTACGGAATTTTGTCATTTGGGAGAGTTTATTTACTGGAATGTTTTTATCCATTAAGCAATTTTTAAGTTCATCAAGGTTGAAACGGTGGGGAAGGCCCTTAATTACCACTTTAAGTGGTCGCTTGTCTTTCGGTGTGATAACGTAATATTCATATTCTTTTTCGTTACAAAGTTCTTGGATTTTACGATGTTGATCTATAGATTGGGGGAAAATTTTAATGTAGTTATTACTAAATTTGTTGGTGGTTTCGCCACAGGTTTGATTAATTTCCTTAAGTATTTCATTTAAGTTATCAACCATTTGCAACATAATAGGAGGTATTTTAGTCTCTGGAGTTTTATCAGTATCTACACTGGGTTCTTCAATTGTTAACCCGGCAAAACGATTTTGAATTGGGGTGTAGTTTGCAACTGGTTTGTTTGAGTTTTTATTTGCGATTTTCCTCTTAGAGGGGGAAGGAAGTTGAAAATTATTGCTCGCCTGAGGGGGGGACTTTTTAGTTCTACAATTTGGGTCCTGACAATTGCCAAGTGAAATCAACTCACCCCTGGCTGCGTCTGCCTCCCGAGAGTTGTCCTTCCAGGATGTATCAAGTTGTGCTGTGAGTTCATGGTCCATCCCAAATACATGTCTGGCATCCAGGTAACCTTTTTTGTGGAATTCACATTGGAAGGTAAGGGACTTGATGCATTCTTGAAGATGAATGACTCTGGCGCAGTGCTGGCAGGATTGGTTGACATCTTGGCTCATGGGGACGTTAGATTCATCCATCATCATGTTTTCATTATTGTGCCCAGCACATAATTTCTTATTCGACTCCATCATTGACCCTTCCGGAACTAATCCTAATAAGGACGAGTCGGATCTAGGAGGTTCATCTACTGCTAATTGCGACAGGGTAGTGATTGAAGAAACAGAGCTGGAACGCACACGACCTTCCAGTTCAAAGCCCAATCACCGAAAATAATTGAACCAGCGAAAAATTTGAGAATTCTAAATGTGATGCTAAATGAAATACAAATAAACACACAATTCACTCAAAAATTCATAGAACGACGAACTAACTAACTCACGCCGGCTACTCGTCCTTATATAGCCGAGAAGAGCGTGCACCTGAGTCTCGTGAAAATTCTCAAAACATCGCGCACAATCTAGCGGCTACTAGATTATATTAACTGGATTAAGGCTCACATCGGAATATGTGGAAACAAGAGAGGAGATGAATATGCAAAAAAGGGTGCATAGAAAGACAAAATAAATATTCTAATTACAAAATCATTCCAAATGTTAAAGATGTTGAAGCAAAAATGCACTGATTGTTTGAAATGTTAAAGAAAATAAGAAAAAAAAAGATGATTATGCTGTGGGAGGAAGTATGGATAATGTACAAATGAATATCAATATGACATATAAATACTTCCAGGAACCAAAAAGGATATACAAAAATATTTCACAACGATAGCGCAAATTATTTAAAATAACGCCATCCTATAAAACTATGTTATTTATCTAACAATTTGGATGAATATAAGATGGAAGGAAAGAAAAAATATTATAAGAAAGAAAGAGAAATGATAAACCATCCAGGGATCTCCAGAGAGAATGCCATCGATGTCAAATCATACACGACTGCATTCAATTTTTGGTGAAGTAAGAACTAAATGGAAGGGAAAAACAATTAACAAATGGAGAAATGAGATTGCTAATTGAAAAGGAAAAAAAATGATAAATTATATTGTGAACAACTGTATGACTTGTCTGAGAGTGACTAGTGCAGTTGTGGTGGGACTGGCAGGGCACTTCATTATGCTTACGGAATGAGTCTTCGCTATCTCTTGACATTGAAAAAGCCATCACCAAACCATGAACAAGAATGGCCGAAAAGAATGGCTTGTAAATCTCCTTTCCAGGCATAAAATCCTCAGGATAGTTAAATTTTTAAGTGATAATAGAGATCTATTCTTGTTTCCCTTGTTCTCAACATCAAGTCTAACTTCCACAAAGACTCAGAGAAAAAGTAAGTGCCACCGTTTTTTATCATACACTTCCATCAAACAGAGTTTCTCTTTGTTCCCAATAACCAAATTAATTTCCACCTGAATTTTTAATTGCATCCTCATCTACTGTGTCATAAAAATAAGTGAACACAAAATATATGTATACTTTTACATATTTTTTATTTCAGCATATTATTGTTTTAAGTTATTTTTCAAAGCCGGAAATCTTTATAAACGGCTCTTCAGAATATCATTTCTTATAATCTAGTAACTCAATAAATAATTTTTTTCTAATGTAAATATTTTGGTACTTAAATAAAATTCCCATAACAGGTCCACCAAACCGTTCAGTGACCAGAATGGTCACGGATACGGAAGTATGAGACGAAGTTCTGTATAAGCAACAAGCATTGTTGAATCATACATCTGTAGCATTTGTTTGGGTCCTGTGTTTTTATTTCCTGCGTGAGAACTGCCTTTTTGAGGGACTTTTGAGCACTTTTGAATGAATAATTTAATTGATTTTGACTAGTGGGATTTTGCTCTCAGTTATTGTGTAGTCTTGAAGAGCTTCTGGTATTTATGATTATGATTTATTCTGGAGTGGATCTTGCCGCGCGAAAGGGTATTCGATGCAACTCTCCTGTACCATTTTGGTTTTCTTATGTGTCATGAGAGTGTCAGTAAGCATTCGGTGGCATAGTGAATTGGAGATCCTGTCTCTCCTCAGCTACAGCACGGAGAGTTGGCCAGAAAAAATCTGTGTAGGTATGTTGGGAATGGGAAGAGTCCATTGAAGAAAAGAACAAGCATTCTGTTCCAATTTTCGGAGTAGATAGTAACTTTTAGTATTATGTTGAATGTCGATATGTCCGTTTCGCTTTTTCCCATTACTTTTGCCATCTTGTTATCATCTCAGCTAGTGCAAATTACATCGGGACATGGAAGACTTCCTGAATACTTCTACATGGCTGCATTCTTTCTTGAATATTACTGAATAACTAAATGTGCCAAACTCAAAGAAATTAGAGGAAGACCATTATGGATAGTAATTTGATCACAATATTATAATAGCCTGGAAATTAAAAATATTAAAAGAAATGGTAGAAAAGATTTTTTGCCTTTTACTAACAGTTTAAAAATTCTTTGAACTTTTAAACTGTTGGCCGTTGTTTATGCCAAACCTTTAGATAGTTAATGAGCATAACAACCAGTGATAATAATTTCTGTTTATACAGCTTAGTTCTACGTTAAAAGGCCGATATCTTAAAATTAAAAGAAAGAAATACATGATGTATCATTGACGATAAAAATGGGCCATCCTATATATGAGTGCAATCTCATGCAACATATTTGTTAGGATAATTGGGGAAGGATTTTGTAAGAGTTGACATTTTTCTTAATTTAAAATATTATTGAAAAAAAAATTAAAATTAAGGTGAATGCTGAATCATATTTTTGAGGACTCATTTAACTTTTAAATCTTTTTGTTCTGCATATTGATATACTTATTAAAATGGCTTTGTCATAGCAACGTTCATAATTACCCGAATACGTTTCTTATTAACCTAAAAAATGCCAGATGGTTGAAAAGACTTATTTTGGGCTCTATTCATGGGAATGTGCTGGTCTGAAGATAAAATATTCCTAATAATGAGAAACTACTACTTATTGCCTCAGAATTTATTTTGCTGCCGATTCGCAAGTACCTCTTAAAGTACGTTTTTTCAGGAATTTCACAATGAGAGAGTAATAATATATGCTTTATTCCTTGGGAAAAACTTTAATTCAGGAAAAATTATTCAGATATAAAATATTTTATTATCAAATGTAACAGTTAAAACGTTGAGTTTTTATTGATGAATATTTTTTAAATATAATGTTCTTTAAATGGAGTATTAATGATATAACTGATTCCAAATCCTCCCCCATAAAGTCAGTTTCTAATAATTTGGACAAAAATTGTATATGAGATAAAATAATTTAGAATTTTTACAAAAAAGAGAACTACAATTTTCTAATCATAATAAATGCTTCTCGTGATCAGTATTAACAGAAAATTATTTCAAGTATAAAATAAATTAATTATAATAAAATTTTCTAGTATAATTTTCAATTATTTTCACGTGAAATATTTATTAACCTTTTTTTAGAGCATAAAAAAAGGAAAGAAATCGATTTTCTCTATTTTTGTCATTGCGCGCATTTGAGAATAAATATGTATTAAAAATATCCAGAACACAGAAATTTAACGACCCTAAATTGCATAATTTTAAATAAAAAAAAACCATGTTTCAAATAGCTGCATATAATTTAGGAAAATTATTTTAAAAATTATTTATTAATCAATACCCTCAGTTATGTATTAATCAGTAGAAAAAACTCACATTATAAAAATTCTGCAATAAAAATATAAGTTCCTGTTTACCAATGTTTATTTTTGCAATGGAAATGGAATATATTGATAGCATTTTTAACGGTATAGTTGTATTATTGCTCATACAACAGCGGTTTTGGTATTTTTCAATTTAGATCTAATTGTAGTTTCCTTCTTGCAATTAATCATCGTGTTTCGACAAATTTTTATCAAAACGCATATAAAAAAGAAATTCCGAATACTCATTGCTACTCTCTGAAACGTCATGTTAAGTTTATGTATAAATGGAAACAAGTAATATAAAAGAATTTCTTACAGTCAATTTCTACTCAGATCACCAAAGATATTTTTTATTTTAATTATTTTTTATTTAATAGTTTCAATTAATATAAATAATTTATAAAAAATGATTGATTTTCGTAAGAATTGAACTCACATTCTTCCCTTTCATATGAAAAATACTGAAATAATTGCATTTTACAGATTTAGCTGCTACCAGTTGATTACAAATCTCATTACAAATTGCTAAAAATTTATTTAAAGTATCAAAAATTAGTTAAATTCAATTAAAAAATTAATATTAGAAAAAAAAAAACTGCATTAACATCAAGTATCATCCACTACAAGTTTAAAAAATGTATTTGAACTAGAGTGGATGAATAAAAAGTATTTTATTAATGATTGAAAATTTGAAAAAGATATGTGAATATAGGGAGAGTGTGAACTTATAGTAGAAATTGAATAAAAACGGGTACTAAACTCTCTACCATGTATACCCTGTCAAATACTTTATAATCAATCTATGCATACAGATAATTGTCTGAATAAGTAATATATGAATTCCACCAGGAAATAAATCGCAATTTTCTTTATTTCTTTTGTTTAGCTCGAAGATTTTTCCTCCTGTCAATTTCTCTACTGGATTTCATAACAATGCATCGTGGCGAAACAGGTGGTGCTAACAAGTGGCCTACATTTACAGCAGACGATCAACGAGACGCAAATGCTGCAATTAATCACACTTTGGCGCGTTCGAATAACGCTTGGGGTAAAAGAAAAAAAAAGAGAGAAAGTATGAGTGTCGAAGTCTCACTTTTTTCATGCCTCCGAAGCTGCTGACAGGATTGGGGAAGTTGAAAGGTGGCAGCTGCATGTACTTGTTCACTTTGGTGGCGAAATCTTCGAATCCAATAGGGGGTGAGGCCACCACCGCAAGGTAGGATTGGAAAGCCTTTTTAGCGTCTTCTTCGATTTCGTCTTTTAACAAACCTGGAAAGAAGCAAGAAATTGGATATTAATAAATCACCTGCATTATATAATAGTCTCTCTCACTCAATATCCTGCTGTCTGAGTTTAAATATTTCTGAATTGTGCTACGGGTCAATGACCTTTATGATCTCACCTTGAAAAGCATATCTGAAATTTTAAAAAGTGCTTATCAAATAAATAAGAAAGAAAATTATATGTTTTATTGTAAAAGCATCCATCAATTAGGAATTAATGCATCCCAAATTTTTAAAAAAATTACATTTATTTTTATTTTATTTTTTTATATTTCTTATTTACTTTAATTTTTATTTTAAACTTCAAAATTTAAAATGCCTTGAATCACAAAATAAAAAAAAATTAAATTTATATTGTTTAATAATATTTATATACTTAAACAATATCTACATTACAATAAAGAATATACAATGCATGTTGTAAACACTGGGTAATAATGCATGAAAGCAGACCTTAAAACTTATTATTGATGTTGATTAATACTATTACTGAACCAGTTTAACTGTTGCTGTTAACTTTTAGTTTCCATCGTTGTTTTTTAAAGCATTATTAAATTCAAAGTCCAAAATTTCCTAAACTTATTTTCGTCTATTTTATTAATTCTCGCGAATGCAATATGCAATATTTAGCACTTATAGATACAAGGGCCCTCAATTGAAAAAAGCCTTCTGAGCTTATCATTAAACTATAAACAGTAAATACTTGAAGGCGATAAATATAAAAAAGATTAAAATTAAAACTGCTATGCATGTTTCAATGTATTATATCAGAACATAATTTCTTGAACGGTCAAGCACCACAAATTTAGTTATATTTTTATTCATTTCAATCATTTCGAATGAGTCACTTTGAAATTGCAAACGATCCCAAAAACTTTGTCTCGCATTGATGGTTAAAAAATATCACATTTCGTATTTATTTCATTTCGTATAATCACGTGCGCAAAATGATATTCTTCTACGTTTTATTTGCTGTAGTCATTGACTTATTTTTTTAAAATCAGAGCTTTTGTAAATGCAATGGCAACAACGCGTTATTAAAAGCTGATTTTTTGAGATGCTCGTGCAGATAATAAAATTTCAATTTTTTGCCTAAGGATTTTTGTTGACGCCAAAACCCTTATCCTAAAAAAACAACATCATGCTCTGATATGATAAAAAAAACCGCGTCTAATATTTCATGACAAATCATCAATATTCTGACGATAGTTTATTGCATCACTTAACTTGGTAAGATTCATTGAATTAATTTAAATAATATAGCAAACATCTTAATAGACAGTTGTCACAATTTAAAAAAAGGCATTAATGAAATCAAGAATAAATGTGTATGCAATCTCTGAATCATAGAAAAATAAAAGTCAGTAAAAAACAATGACAAAATTGCTCATTTCTTTTATTTTCATTCAATAATTTGTTTGAAGAATCCCACTAATTGTAACTGATAGGATCAAATTATATCTAAATGGTATAAAACAGTTTGTTTACGACAAATTCCCATATCTTCAACTAAATTCGTCTTAATTGCGTTATCTGAAACAACATTGCCATTCTCCATCTTGGAAATGTCACAATTAATAAATATTGTTAATTAATCCATATTTTGAGAAGAATTGCCTTTCTTATACATATCATTAGAAAACAAAGTTGTTATTGTAGGTTTCGTATAATTTGAAGGAAATTGTTAGTCAATATAATTTTCCGTAAGAAACACTTATTAATTTGCTTATTGTTTACCTCAGAAACATAATAAATGTTTCATTTTGGAATGTTTCCCTGCTGTTAGTAACATTTTTTGCTACTATTTTCAGATTCATTATGCTTGAAAACTATGCACACGTGTCACACACATCGTTGTTATTATTTACTATCAAATGGCAACAGTGAATGGTAAACAAATAACTACGAATTTCAATTGCTTTGCAGAACGTTTTAATAAATGTATTGAATGAGAATTGGATTTTTCTAATATATGGAGCAACAAAATATTATTAGAAATGGTCTGGAGAAGGTTTGCCGTATTCTTAAAAAATCCATTGAACCGAAAAAAAGAAGAGAAATCAAGAAATAGGCTTCAAATAGAAACTAAAATGAATTATTCGTCTCAAGATAGGTAATTTCTGAGATTTTCCCAAGGAAATGGATGTCCATATCTCCCAAAGCAATTATCTTCAATAATGATCTTTGCATAAAGACTTAAGGCTCATAAGATAACATTTTTAATGTTATTAATTTTGTTTCGGCATAATTTTCCCTAACTTTTATAATATTTTAAATTGAAATTCGATACCCTGGCCATGACAATAATTTTAAAATTTGTGATTGAATCTAAACACATTCATCAAAACATCCAGTCTCCAGCTTTTAATACCGATGTATTTTTATGAAGACTTTTATTTCATAATATATTTATTTTTTTAATTTCCATTAAAATAATTCCATTGAATTTATGTTTTTCAGTGATATCAAGTAACAAAATTAAGTTTATGAAATATAAAAAGAAGCGCATTTCATGTTAATCATTTAATAGCCTAAATAAAGATCATTAATGTAAACGAACATGGTGGTTGATAAAGACAGCCAATGTCTTGAATTTCTCAAGACTTTATGAAATTGTGCGATTTGTTAGTAATTTAAGATTGATAAAGTTGAAGTAAAATAATTAAATCTCAGTTGGGAGATTTGTAATGCTTTAACCTGCTAGACAGAATCATTACCTTTAATATAATGCATTTGTGTTATTTTTATCATTTGAATTTTATATTATAAACACAACTTATTGATTCGAAAGATCAATATTTATTACATGATTTAATATTATTTTGTTTCTTAATCTTCTATTTAAACGCTAAGAAACAATTGATGTAAAAATTTAAAATCATTATATTGTTAATATATATAATCTTTAATATATAGTATAATGAAATACTACATCGGTAACCAGTCCTCTTTATCAATGTATTGAGCTCTGCATCCATTTTTGCATTGCATTATTCAAGCAGATATGTTTCGTTCTTGTTTATACTTTAATTAATGCCTCTTTAAAGGCATATGAATTTCATCTTTCTGTACATTTTTAATATTGCCTCTTTAGGTAACTGCAATTACCTTTACCAAGCATTATACTCTTATTTGGATAGTCTGGGGTGCAATCCAAATAAAAAACCATTTGACCAGATTCTAAAATTAGTTTTTAGAATATTGGTTCCAATCTCGGTTAAAGGTTTAGAAACAATATCCTGAAAATTCTATGGCTGCTCTGAAACTTTTGGGGATTGGAATATAAGTTTTTGGTAAAAATTACTTCAGTTTTACTATTTTGTGTTAATTATAAAATTACTGATCAATAAAAAATAATTTCATTATTAAAGTTGTCCAGACATGTATCTAGATTAATAAATTAGCTCAAATCAGATTGTCTTGGTTAGAAATCCGCTGTAATTAACCTAACAATGATATTTAAAGCAACTAACAGCTAACAATAATAAGCGAAATAAGATAATTTAATTTCAATTAAGGTAGAAAAAAGGAATATGCAGAATTAACGCTATGTACTGAGGTCGTTGAATACGTAACAGTTTCATGTTTAAATCATAGTTTAAGGGCATTTGTACAGAAAGAGTGTTATAACTGTTAAAGATATCAATTCAGAAATTCTGGTAAAATTTTGTATTTTATAGCTTTCAGAAACTAAATTTTTTAAAATTAAATTTGTTCGTTTGTGAAATAGATTGATCTAAAAGGCAATAAGACAATAAAATTGAACCCCCTTTTACTGTCATATTGTATCTGATAAGCTACTTTTAAACAGAAATCGCAGAATTCAGCCAAATTTGGGATGAGAACTTCCATATAAATATTAAAATAATATATTTAATTAAATAAAGCAAATGTATAAAATTTCATAACTTATTAGGGAAGAAAATGAAAAAACGATTGAAAGATTTCAATCTTGCAAACATGAAACACATCAAGTTGAATAAAATGTGTTTAAAATCATGAAAATATCAAAGTAAAGAAAACCAAAACTTAATCTTGTTTACAAAATAATTCATTTTTTAAAGTATACCTTTTAAATACTTCATTGGATTCTGATTTTCGTATTGTTCAATGTCTACTCCCACCACGAAATATTCTCCTTTGTCAAGAAGGCCCCGCCTTTGTAGACTCATCATCATTCCTAAATACTCGAAATTGTGCCCCAAGATGACATAAACTGGAAGAAAAAAAATTACAAGGTAAACAAAACAAACAACAAGCATGATACATGAACTTATGCCGGGATTACTGTAGGCCAATTACAAGACGGTAAGTAGGCAACGCATGTTTATTAAGAAACTGATTTGTGTTTGCTCAATTTTATAAGATAGATTCATTCTTCCCATGCTTGGCTATAAATTACCGTTTTGGCGTCCATGATTTTTTTTCACTGCGTATCATATTAAAATGAAGTATATTTACACAAAGAACCATAGAAAATTTTTTAAAAAAGGTTAACATTCATAGATTTGGAAAATTATAGAAGAGAAGTTGCAAATGAAATACAAAAAAGAAAGAAAGAAAAAAATGGGATGGATCTATGATAAATTAACTATTTTTCCACGCCAAAAAGCCCGCCAAATTCTACAAACGCATGCGCAGTAAGAAAACATTATAATAAAGCGGCTTGTAATTGTCTTGTCAGGACAATTAATTGCCATTGACAGCACATCATTTTTCAGCCTTTCTACGCATGCTCTGTCCACTAGCCTTTTATAACTGGTCGAATGCAAACCCAGTATTTTGTTGGTTCAATATTTATTATATTTTTCTAAAAATCGATAATTTGTTATTGTCTATGATCATAGCTATTTAAAAAACTGAAACATAATATTATTATATAATGCACTCTAATAATGATTTTATAATTGATTTCTGGGTTGGCACAACCTAGTTGGTAGGGAGTTGGATCCTTCGGCTGCGAGAGCGAACCCGCCAGCCGAAGACTCTCCATGTGTGGTGGGTGGCGCATGTTAAATCAGTCATGGCTACAAAATCATCCATGTCGAGAGTAATACAACTGAAGAATACTGGTTCTGAGGTGATAGTTCTCTGTTTCTAATCTAAATTACGATCTGTGGATGAATGAATTAATGCATGTATCGAGTTCGGCCTGTAAAAAGAGTTGTGACGTGTGTGTAACAAGGTCGTACTATTGGACCTAGTTGGCGCTACTGAAAAGCAAGAGACGCTCAATCGGCTTAAATCACTGTCAGCGGGTTTGTAAAGTACTATAAGTAACAACAACAACATAATATATTTCTAACCGTTAGATATGAGAACTTCAAATTGGAAAAATGCTAAAAATGATGTTACATATTATCTATGTGTATAATATGATAAAAGAAAACAACGAACTGTTTGCATAGCTCTGTTGGTCTGATTTTGAAGATTTCTATTTATTTCAACAGGTCAGATCCAGAAAAAGTGCACAGATAATTCATTTGTATAATTAAAAGGATAATATTTTAAATTTTAAATGGTTTGAATCTTTTTAATAATATTTTCGGAAGTTATCTAGGAACAACTCGGAACTTTCGCTTAATTTTTGATTAATTAAAATTCTGGTACACAACATGGAAGATGGGTTGCACATTCTCGCTTATTAAAAGTATGTTAGTAAAAATTTAATAACGTATATATGCTTTCTTAGTATACAGCACATACACACGTATACTCTTTTGTTATCAGTTGAGATTTGATTCGGAAAATGGAAATCAAAAATACAAACTGACTTAAAAACATGGGTTTTTAGATTCTCTAAAATAAAATGCTTTTCCTCACTCAGAAATTAATTATTAACAGCCATTCAATTGCATCATTAATTGCGCAATTAATTTTTCCCAGAAAATTTATTCCGAAAATGGAATAATATATTTTTGGGGGAAGTGAAAATAGTTTTTGAAGCAATCATAAAAATCTCAGCTCCGAAACTGCTGAGAGGAATGTATTTCCAAAGTGTTTTTGAATTCTTTTGAAAAAGAAAGTCAAACAGTATACATTTTTTGTAGGAGTAAGGCAAAGTTGAGCAATTCACTTTATCATGAATTATATTGAGAGTATACCTTTCTAGTCTATAAAAAGAAATAATTTATTACCTTTGGCATGTGTTATTAATTGTGCTATATTATTTATTCATAAATCTACCAATCAAACGTTCTTTTTTGCCATCTTCGTGTAAGAAATCGGTGCTAATGTATCCAAAGAAAACTAATATCTTAAATTTATGATATAAGTGCGAAAGCTTTTTATGTGAAAGAAATACTTCCATATTTCTCAAATAAGTAATGATAATTCGATAACGTCGTTACCTCTTTTTTTCACAAACATCAATCTCCCACTGTTAATGATGTAACGATTCTCCCTTCCAACTCTCAAACTAAACCAATTTCTTCTCTCTCCTTGTCACGTAATGAAAAATTAGGGAGTAAAAGCGAAGGTTCTATAAAACACTTCCAGATACCACTTTAATCAAATTATGGCTTGTTGGGAAAAAAGTTACTGTTTTAAGTGTTTCTTTTCCTTTCGCGAGTGAGATGTCCTTTTTCTAATTTAGTGACTAAATTAAGATGGATTATCTCACACTCTAATTTTTTTCAGGTAGTATTACCTCATTGGAAGCTTGTCTAACTTGATTATTGTCTAAAAATGAGAATAATAACATTCGTGTTTTTAAACCTTATTTAGATACATGATTAAAAGTAACATTTTTCTAATTGAAGCATGTAGTTTTCAAACCTTTTTTTGTCAAAAGTAATCGAAGTAATCGAATTTGTAAGGTAACTTTAAAATAGGAATTCACTTTTAACAAGTATTGAATTAAATTATGAAGTCTTTAGGCTGCCTTAGGTATATCTAAGGAAGTTGATTAGAAAATAATATTGAGCTTTAGCTTAGTTATATTAACGTTCAGTTGTAAAGCTCCTTTAGAGCCATTTTGGAACGGACCTCGCAATTTTGAATCGATGCCAGATGACGAGGACGATACCCAGCTTTCACCCATCTCTATACCACACTACACCAGCTGGAGGATGTTTGATCCTGACAGGATTAGCTTACAACAGACTTGGCAGTACTTCAGTGGAATCGGGTCTCAAAACTTAAAAGCTATAGCCCAAGAGCCGAGGCCTTACCATCAGGCCGCCGAGGTCCCTTCAAGGTTAGGAATATTTTAATACGTGCACGAATTTCAAGTAGTCGTTTAATGAATATGTTCATCAGAAATCTTTTTATTTTTTATACCAAGTATATGCAGAAAAATAATTATAATTGAGAATTTCAAATCTGTATGTCTTCCTGTAAACGCGATAATTTAAAATATAATGAATTAGAAAGATGAATTTTAGTATTTGGATTTATTACCAGAGTTTTAAATTTATATTAACCACTTGACATACGAATTTATTTAACTTTATAATTCGATAACTCATCCTATTTTGGTAATTTATTGTTAATTTGATTTTTTTAAATCATATATGGAGCATTTGGGATACCAAATAGTTTCATATTCATTTTTTCGTATTTAAATACTTAATTCTGTGGTTTTATTGCAGACTTGAAAATAAAAATTCAGTAATTCGATGCGCGTGTCAGACACATCATTGTGTGCGAAGTGGTTAATATTGGTAACAAATTCATCAAAGAGAAACCCACCAATCTATCATAAATATATGCAGATGGTAACTCAGAAATGCAAAGAACTTTCTGTTTAAGTAAAATAGAGCGTATATACAAGGTGGTTATAATTTGTGTCTTCTTACACAAACCCACATAAAGTCAATTATGGTTGATCTACTTCACTTAAACTTAGTTTCTGAGTGTTATGGATCATGCGACCCCCACGGAAAATATAAAAGTTTAAATTTTGACTACTGGATGATGCTTTTCGTGTAACATATATAGGTTTTTATGTCAAAAGAATGTGCCTTAAAACAAAAATAACACGTCCTTCTGGAGTTTCTTAAGTCGAAATGAAATGCCATTATTGATAAATATTGTAATTTTTGAAATAACAAAGTCAATAAAAGGCTTTATAAATAAATTATTTTGATGGAAGTGTGTAATGATAAAGAGACCCAAATAATTTTACTTCCTATCTAAATCAATAGAAAGCTTTGAGACATTTTGTGTCAAAAGAGAATTAGTATGAATAATTAAAAATATTTTTATACGAAGATTTAAAAAAAAGTTTTTAATTCTTTTTTTTAATATTGACTAAATGAATGACTTTTAATGAGTGATTTGATGTACCCACTTCTTTTACATAACCATATGAAATAAATACTATATAAATATTGAAAATAATATTAATAATATTATATAAATATTGTCGCTGGCACACACACACACACACACACACACACACACACACACACACACACACACACACACACACACACACACACACACATACACACACACACACACACACACACACACACACACACACACACACACA
>JAOUZG010007994.1:2414671-2432171 GCA_026289955.1 Argiope argentata | reverse complement strand
AAATCTTCTGACAACTTCTTTTATTTGAGTTTGTGGAATTTGAGTCTATTTATAAATATTCCGACGCTTTGTTTTATTCCTCTAAAACCAATAAATGCACAGAGTATGTTAAACTATAACATTAAAGTTCATCTTTAAAAAGTATTTTAAAGAGGAACTTTTAAAGAATTTTAGAAGAATATTAAGGCATGAAATATATGGATTCCTTGGAGAAACTTATTAAGTTCCTGTACAAACTTTTGCAACAAATAATGAAAATGGCCTGAAGAATGTTGGCTATCATTAAGAAAATGTTTACATTATTTTACTACTCGAATTTATAATAATTTAAATACAGAAATAAAAAAATCTTGAAATTTTTATAAATTTTATATTGTTAATCAATATGAATTATTTCGCTTTTCCTTGCTTGGAACATACCACTTATAATAAATTCTTAGTAATCTAAATATGATCACATAGCAATTTGTGTGAGCAGCAGATGTATTTTCCATTCAACTTTCTATAAATCTTATGCCCTTATTTTCTTATTATCGTCTTCTTCTAATCAATCTAAAATTATGGGACAACAACGGCATTCAAAGCAGCCCAAAAGTACATTTTGCAACCCAAAAATACAAACCTCAAACCATATTTTTTAAAATCTATATTTCAGTTTTCAAAAATTTCAAAATATAAGAACTTTTATATGCAGTAACATCTATCCTGACAAATTTATAATCTACATCTACAGAGCAACTGGCCAACATTTTTTTAATGATATAAACGAAACAAAGGAAAATAATCAAGAATATTTGAAGAAAGAATCTGGAAAGGAACTGAATAATTTCGGAATTTCTCTGATCTGAATCACATTGTTACGAAAATCCCTTGGTTAATGCTATATAATAGAACAGATAATAGTAATCTTGGCTTTATTATTCGAAAACCGACGAAAACATGAAACACAAGTAAAAAATACCGCCAGGATGTTTTCAAGACCTTATAGAATATTTTCGAGCTAAGAGCACACGTTAGATTTTAGCAATTTTGATTCATATTTTGATAATATTTCTAATACTTCCCAAATAAAAATGTGTAGATTCTTTTTTTTGCTTTTGGCTGAAATGTTAATTTTAATCAGAATCAAATTATAAACAACTTATTATATTAAATTTATTGCAATGAGACCATGGATTCAAAATTAAATAAGATTTCAAAATACATGAAAACTTTTTACACCAAATGTCTTGAAACTCTTAATTAAACATTAAATATGTCGCTTCAATTTTTAAAAATCTTTACTTTTCAGAACAAGCATAATAAACCATGACATTTTCAAAAATGAAAAGGATAAACACCTTTAATAAAAGGAAGAATAAGTGAAATCAAATCATCTGCTAATTAAAGCATTCAATGCATGTGCAACAAGACATTTAAAATATAATTAGGGCAGAGCAAATGTGGTTACCTTAATTAAAAATTGATAAAAAGATATTAATTAAATTAAGATAATGCCTTTCGTTACACTATCTGTTGAAATTTCATTAGCGAAATAACAACTTTCACCGGATATTTACATTAAATTTTTATTACAATAAAATGGAAATTACTCGAGAAATCTACTTTTCTATTTTCATTGTTTATTAATGAAATAATTAAGAAACGTTTTCATCACTTAAAGAAAATTTCGAAACCGAAGACAAATAATTAATACATCTACAAATAAAAATCTAACAATGACATTTAATAGAATTTGCTTTAATAGAATTGAGGATTTGATAATTAAATTTTCTATTACGGTTAAGAAAAACTAAAATGAAATTAATTTTAATTAATAATGGAAGATTTAATAACAAAACTAGAAAGCAGCAAATAAGGAATTTAAAGACAATAAAATGCTATGATTTAGCATTGTTGGTAAGTTTAACGCGATATAAAAAATTCCAATGTGCGTGTTTACTTGATTTTAATCCTAACGCAATTTTATTTATCATTGTTTATGAGCAAAACTATATGCATGAATATTTAAAAAGAAACCAATTACATAAATTTTATGAAAATTAAGATATCGTACTTTTCAGGAAAACAATTATTTATTGATGTTAGAACAAAATATGTGAATAATTCCTTTTGAATACTTTTCTTCGTCTTTAGGAAAAACAATAAAGTTATTTAGGGTATATTTTGAAGTCTTTTGAGAAATAAAAAAAAATTATTTTGCATAATTATTTCTAAATATTTAATTTCTCCGCATTTCAATTATTATTTAGAGCATATTTTTAAATAAAATATTCAATTCGCTATACAAACTTTAATGTTAAATTCATTTATTTCTAAAATTTTTAAATGAAATTCTTTTTTTATTGAAGAGATTTTGAAATAATCACAACCAAAGGGTTCAAATAAAATTATTTTTTTGTGATAATTTGTGTCATGTTATCATTGGGAGGTTTGAAATTTAGATTACGGACCTCTCCGGCCGAGAACTATTGACTGTATCAAAACCTATTATTAGTAAAATAACAATTAACAACTAACAGAATATTTTGTACAAATTTGTATGCTTTAGCATATTATTCATCGAGGAAAAGTGTCAAAAACAGTTTGGAGACTTTGCTTTTGAAATTAAAAAATATGACAAAATTTTCTTCAGAAATATTATGCACTTTTCACATTTTGGGAATTTATTGATTTTTTTGTTTCTTATTTTAATATAATTGTTATATACCATTACAGAATACAAAATTTTCTGTTACATCGGTAGCTTAGAAAGTGCATGTACAATGAAATATTATAAAATAATATTCAAAACACGCCATGTAAAAATATTATTTGAATATAATTTTGAAATTATTTTATTTCTAATCACTCTTAATGTGAGTTTTTTTAAATTTTATTTTTTTTATAATCCTATGTCGTTTTATCTTTTGTAAGAAGTATGTTAAAAACGAACAGGTACCTTTTTCAATAAAATAATCAACTTATTTCATGTTGTATTTCTAGATTTAGTACACAAGAGATAATAGAAAGAGAAAAAGATTGCCTGCCAATAATTTTGGTTCATGAATTAAATGGAGTATAAAAATATCATTATTAAGTGAAGAAAAATATGATTAATGACATATTATAAATAATTTGGTGGTTATTTATGGTACATTTATGTCAGATACCTCCAAATACTCCAAATGGTATTATCCCGTCGATCCGCCAAAAACGCACGAAATTTCATTTTGTGCGTTGTGTGTGTGTTTGTAAAAATATTATTTGGCTATTATTTTGAAATTATTTTATTTCTAATCTTTCTCAATGTGAGTTTTTTTAAAGGTTTTTGTTATTATAACACTATATCATTATTTCTTTTGTAAGAAATATGTTAAAGACGAACATGTACCTTTTTCATTACAATAACTAACTTATTTCATGTTATATTTCTAGATTTAATACACAAGAGATAGTAGAAAGAGAAAAACATTGCCTGTCAATAACTTTGGTTCATGAATTAAATGGAGTTGAGAAATACCATTATTAATTGAAGAAAAATACGATTTATGACAGATTATAAATAATTTGGTGGTTATTTATGGTACATTCATGTCAGATACCTCCAAATACACCAAATGGTACCTGCATATTATCCCGTCGGTCCACCAACGACACGCGAAATTTCATTTTGGTGGCCCAAATTCTTTAATGCTTTTGAATATAGGTTACAAACCATTTTGGAGCTTAAGCGATCTATTGCCGATCGTTTTTTGAGTTGGCGGAAATGGTTGACGGGATAATACGTATGGTCCCTCCAAATATCATGTCAAAAATTGGTTAGTGGGAAACATATGTGAAACTAAAAGTGGTAAAAGGCAGATAATGAAAATGGCAGTGCATTTAAGACATTTTTTATATTGAAGTGCCAAATGATCAATTGGAGTTTAGAGTGGTAAAACTGAAAAGTAATTATTAGTCCTCTAAATAATAGTAAGTCATACCAGACTTTTCGACCTACCACGAAAGCACACGGATTTAAACCATAAAACTGAATGACCGGACCGCAGCAGTGGCAGCACTAGCTGGAACTGGGGTTGAAACCTAAGAGTCATCACCAGTAAGGGTTACGGTACAACCCTTCCCGTAAGAAGTACATCCCGTCATTAATGAGAGGAGCCTAACCCCATTTTTGCACCCTCCAGGGTGGCGAAATCCAACCACCATGATAGGAAGCATTTCATACTAATTTCGAGCTACCTCCCCCTCCCGGGTATATAAGTTATATTATAGAAGTCTGAATAATAATATGTCATTATTATCAAATAATTATCAAATTGAAAATATTATTCAACGAAATAAAAACGACAAGGTTTTACTTAGACTTTGATATACAGTTGTTAGTTATCGTTTATATGTTGATTCATGTGTAAAATACTGAGTAATCAATAATATATTTATAATTATTAATTTTTGCGTATTATTATATTTGTGGTATTATTTCACTGAAATGTAACTTATTTTTATAAGATTTAATCTTAACCTTTAAAAATATTATCTAATATCTTTTCTTTGAATGAAATTCTCGATATAAACAAATATTCTCTATATAAGATTTATATTTTTTATACGGGAAAACTGATATTACAAAATTAAGGAAATGTGTGAATAAAAACAACTAAATTCATAGGTGAATAAATGGGGAATGAAATCAAGACTTCTCATTCCCCTTATCCTGCTTTCTTTGAAAAAAAAAGTCATATCATAACAGCCGATGCTCATTAGACCAACGTCGATTGTAACATTTGGTCATCATTTGCTGACAGGACACAACAGAGATGGGTTTTTGCAGGGCAACTAAGCTAGAAAGTTTTTGCAGAGAATAAAAACAGAGCTCGTTATTGGCACAAAGTTATACCAGTTCATAAGTAAGGATAAAAGGAATTTGTGGTTCAGCAATACGTTAGTAAGAAAAATAACAGAGAAAACATTGGATCTATCCTAAGATTAAATTTACGCAATATTTATTGGTTACTTGTTTTTACCCGCGACTTCGTACTAGTGGAAATTTTGATGTGTATGTGTGAGAACTGACGGCGTGATCAAAATGTTATCAAACCGTATGAATGCGTGAATTTTCAATGCCAATTTAGGTAACACAAGTGCTTGAATTTTCAATGTCAATTGGGGTGACGTAAGCGCTAGAATTTTCTACGCCAGTGGGGGTAGAAGAAGTGCTTGAATTTTCTACGTCAGTTGGAGTAACGCAATACAAAATAGAAAATTTTAATTTTCTTTATTATGTTTTATCTTGATTCGAAAGAACTTTAAAATTAATATGAAAAGTCGATTAATTAACAATACTTAGTTTTAATTGCATCAAACAATAGGAAAATAAACAGGATCATTTGAAATAATCGGTCGGAAGCTTGTTAAGCCTAACTTAATTAAAAATAAGCCAAAGTCTTATTGATTGGTGGTTGAAAAATGAAGAGTTTTGGTCAGGAAATTAATAAAAATTAATAAAAAATAATTAATAAAAAAATAATTAATAAAAAATTTAAAAAATTAAATAATCAAAAATTAATAAAAATAATTAATAAAAATAAGTTTAATTAATAAAAAATTAACCACTCAATTAACCTGGATAAATAATAGTTAATTTCCTATTCTAGACTATAATTTATCTCTGTGCTGATTTTCTCACAATTTCGTTCGGCTGTTCTAGCGTCATTGGCTAACATCACCCATCCATCCATCCATTCAGGTTTATACTAGCAGTGAAGATTGCACTTTTGTACTGTATAACTGTTTGTACTGTACTTACTCCTGCTTTCTTGGTATGACTGTTCCACAAGCTTGTCGAACGGATTCTCGCCGTAGCCGTGGTGGTAAATATAGGACCACGTTCCCAAGAACTTGATTTGGATGCCGACATCGTCGAGGGCGCTGACGATGGTCCTGGATATCTCCTTGAAGGTGCTGTCGGGATCGGTGGAGTAGAGGAAGGACACTTTCATCCATCCGAAGGTGAGGAGGAGGGATGCGACGGATCGAGAGATGAGGGTGTTGGACGGCCTCGTGCGGGCGAAAGTGGGGAACAGCTCGACATCGGACACTTCGGGGTTGGCGCAGAACTGGAAGAGGGACAGATGGAAGTGTTAATAATCAGGGGAAATCACGAGAATGGATATAATCTTTATTTCATTACAAAAATTAAATAAAATATTTAGATAATCGCTTACGGTCTTTTATTACCCCATATTTTGTGTTAATATTTAACTAAAATGCTTCGTTAACAAAAGAAACTGTTTGGAAGCTGGGATATACTGTATTCAGCTTATTCAATCTTGTAGTTTATATTTTACTTGGTTTTTCAGAGGAACAATAAAATACATTGGTGATTTTCAACGAAACCCCCATTAAAACTGCTCAATTAATTCCTGTTAAAGAAATTAAGAGATAATATTTAATTATAATCAATATAAGTCTATTTTTCTATATGAATGTTTGTATTGTTTCTCTACAGACAATACATTTTAACCTAGAGCTATCAAAGGTGAATAATACATTCGAATAAATATGAAATTCTGATTAAAAATTAAATAGAAGTTATTTATTTTTTCTCAATCACTTCCCAAAAATACAATAATACCAAAATAGTTTTTACATCATATCAAAATTTTAAAAAAATTCATGGATTTCTATTATTTTACATTAAAGTTTATTTTTCATGTTTTAATAAATTTTTAAAAATATTTTAAGCACAATCCCTAATAAAATGTTTCACACAAAACAAAAATAAGACCACAAATATTCTAGAATTATTACTTAAAAGATGATATTATGAAAATATGTCTCAAATAAATTCTAGAATAGAATTTTACTACTAAAATGGAATGACAACTTTTTCAAAGGAATTATTCCATGTAAGAAATTCATAACATTCTTATACTTACTAAATGTAATTTTAATATTTGTCAGTGAACAAATTATTTCAAAAAACTAATACAAATTGGATTCAAAATAAAATCGTGAATAATAAAAAAAAGATATTTAACTCTTTTTAAAAAAAAGTTTAAAAAAAACGAAAATAGAGTTCCTTTAATTGTTGCTACGACTGCATTTAATACACAAATATTTGTAAAAACTAAGATTTTTAAGAAAGCAAACGATATTGAAAATGAAATTGATATAGGATATTGAAATAATAAGTGAACTGAAATGCTCAATAATGGTTTATTATTTTTATTTTTATGTTAAATTATTTTATTTTATTTTTATTTTAAATTATTTTATTTTATTTTTATGTTATCATTATATTGTTTTTGTTTTTATTTTATGTTAAAAATTTTAATATCAGAAGTATCTTAAATAAACAATTGCAGAATTTTACCTAAAAAAATTGAGAATACACCAATGAAATTTCTGTAATATCGCGCAAATAAAAAAAGTGTTAATATTTAATTACATGTCTTTTCTTATTTCAAAAAGCATTAGACAGACTACCACAGTATTCTTATATCAATGCCATTGAATATCTGTGGGCCACATTCAAAATAGGGGTTCTAAAACACAATATTAAACACAAATTCCATTTAAAACAATGGTTGCAACAAGAATTCGTAAAATATCTTCAAATACCTCCAAAAATTGGTCGAGTCAGCGCCACAATATCTAAAAGTCATTATAAAATCCGAAAGACATGCAATTAAATATTTGCACTTTCTTTCTTTGTGCGACATTACCAAAAATTTCGTTGGTGTGCTCTCAATTTTTTGAGGCAAAAATCTGCTAATGTTTATTTAAAATGCTTCTGAAATTTTTCAGTTTAGAGGATTTTGTCAATTTTAATTTATTTTTATTTTAAATTAAACCATTTATTGGGTGTAAAAATAAAAATGTGCTTAAATTTCTAGTTATTGTGTTATTTGTATTGAAAGCCGTATTTATCAAGTAAAAGTAAGGTGTACTCTGAATGAGAGACTGTATGTCTACAATAATGTCTATAATATCATATATACCAATAATAATGTATATAATAGAATATATGTCTATAATAATGTCCATAATATAATATATGTTTGTAATATGTCTATAATAAGGTATATAATAAGATTTACATTTTATCAGAAGGGAGACTCTAGATTTATGGATCTATATTTTTAACTGAATCTTTAGGCTAATAAATTCGGTTAAATATCAGATTGGCCACTAGATTGGTTCAAATATAGTGGTCAAGTATAGTATGAAAATTCAGTAATTAATTAAGATATCATGGGCTATCCAAATTTCTGTATGAAAAGGGGAAAATGTTTTGGAAAACATTTTTGTCTGAGGACATTCAGCCCACGCAAAATCTTGGTGCAATATACTTTGAGGTCAGTTAAAAAATAATTTTTGAGGTCAATATGAGGTAGTAAAAATGACAAACTGTTTTTATGATGCAGATATATGTGTGGGTAGCATTTTAATCATCCTATTAGAATGGTACCTCCAACAGAATATCAAACTACATTATGGCCTATTTTACTCAAAAGTTTAATGTCCATTTCATTTTTCAAAATCCGATACCATAATTAAATGAAGATATCGGATTGGTGATGATGATATGTGATCCTGTTTAATAAATATGTCATATCGTTATTGGAATTAAAATATTTGCCTATGCATTCCAAATGCTAAAATTATACCACGAATGCAACTTTATTTCAAGTATTTTTTTTAAATCGAAAATTGAATGTTATTATTTCAAGTTGTTATTTCAAGCTATTTATTTTTATAGCTGTTATTTTTACTTCACATAAAATTCTATTTCTCATAATAAATCTTCACTTATTTTTCCAAATAAAATTTCAGTTCAAACGATTTTAAAAATGACAGTTTTATTGGATAATATGAATATAAATCTGCAATCATTCATAAATGCTATTAATTTTAAGTATTTCATTCCTGAGTGATTAATATTATATGAAATAACCTATTTATTTTGTAATGTTAATATTTATTTATCAAATCCTATGTTTATCGAAATATTTTTAAATGTCAAATATCACAACTGAATTGCATGTGTCATTTTAAAGTAATGTCTAGTTTAAAATTCAAAATTGATATAAATCTCAAACATGCATTTATTAGAAAATCCTTTTAACGGATATAATAAAATTATTCAATCTATTGAATCGCGCATTCGAAATGTTCTTCTTCTCATGAATATCATCAATTTATGAAAGGAAATGCTTTCGATCAGTTTCCGAAAAAATGGTGAGATTCAGTAAATTCCATTAGAATTCCATTTCACACGCTTTTAGAATTTATTGCAAACGATTTGTGAGCAAAAGATATCAGAATCAAAATCCAAATTTGAAAAGCTGTTGCCCATTGTCAGAGTTAAAAAGTGAAATGCTGTATGAAAATATTAGAAAAATGAGAATAAAATAAAAGTTCAAAGTTATTTTAAGAAAATGGTGAATAATTTGACTGGAATTTGCGATGTTATTGTTTTTATCGTCTTATATAGCAGATGTTGACGTGATTTCTTTTAAAGAAATGGATAGAGAGGTAATATGTTTTTGAAATTTATATGATAGATATCTGAATATTATATTGCTTCTGTCTTCCAATTTAGAATTTCATATTATTTTCCAATTTTTGAAGACTTTACAGCAAAATCTATTTATTTTCAGGAGATATCTGAATATGTTATTTTACAGCATTTTGCGCATATATTTTTCAGCTTGCTTAAGAGGTGTTACTTGAGATTGAGGAAAAAAAGAGAAGGCTATATACAAAAGGTTATTTTTATTAAAAGGTTATTGGAATTTTTAAATTGGTTTTATCTTGATAGTTTAGATTTATTCTTTTCCAGTAGTTTTTATTTATTTATTTGCACTTGTTTTGAAAAATTGCAAAAGAATATACTATTTTTTGATCAGTCTCAAAAATATATCCAGCTACGTAAGTATCATAATAACTTTTGCTAAAGGCCGTTTCTTGAATTAATTAATTCTTTCCATTCCTTAAAAATAGCGTGTATCAGATATTAAATAAATACTTAAATAGTTTTCCTCAAGTTCTTTTTTATCAAAATTTCTGACTACAAATAAAATATTAAAATTTTATTATGAATGAAATAAAGGTTTATTAATTTTTATTCCAAAAATATATTTTGTAAAAACGCGAGTTCTTTGTAAAGGTCAAACTAATATTTTCTTTAAAAAAGTATTCTTTATGAACATTTCTTTTCAGATTTCTTGCCAAAGAATTTCCTTTTGTTATTTTTCTAAAGCAGTTGTTTTAACTTTGTTACTCGTTTCTAATATACAATAATAAATTATTTACTTGTTATTCACTAATCTTGAATGAGTAAAACTTGTGTAATTTTTTTTTCAACGTAAGATGGTTCAGAGGGGAATGACGCTGAAATTCAACTCATAATCCGATCTTGTAATCCTAAAGGACAGAATATATTATTATCGGAGATGGTACAAAATTTTTGATTCAGCTGATTTAATTAGTTTCTTTTTGACTTTAAAAATGAAAAAAAATTCTTTGCTTAGATGATTTTTGGTGAGTATAAAAGAAAAGTTAATTCAATTATCTTCTGATTCTTAATTTGTAATCAGAATTATTAATGAAAAATGTGCTGAAAATTAAATATGTAATAATTGTTGACTATAACTTTTTTAGTTTTGAATTATATAACTTCATTAAAAATGAGTTAAAAGTAGTGAGAAATGAAAATTTATATCAAAAACATTCTTTAATTGAAAATGAAACTTCTCACTTTTTTTTCACTCGTTAAATCTCCAAAGACTAAGGTGTATTGTGGAAGCCCATGTTAACATAAAAAGGGTTATTCGAGGGGCTTATGAAGAATATAAATTAATTATTTAATCTGGATTTTTAAAAATTTCCTAACGAATTTTGAAAAATTCATTGCATCAAAAAGGCTTAATATTGCTATGCTTTATTTTTAAGTTTGTTATAAATTTGTAGAAATTAGAAAAATAGAACGAGTGTTAAAAAAGATCTTTACTCTAATTACTGTAAGAAACTTTTCTATCAATAAAAGAATAAATTCTTTTTATAATGTTTCGTTTTTTCTTCCCAGTAGGAATCCCCCCCCCCCCCGGGGGATACCTCGTAATTTCAAATGCGATGCCTTTGGCATGGTAGTTGGCTCTCGCTATCTTGGAGAGTACACTAATAGATGGGGGTAGACTCCTCTCCTCTATGACGGGACGTACTTCCTGCGGGAAGGGTTGTACCTTGGCTGGTGAGGGCTCTTAGAACTCTACCACAGTTCCCGCCAGTGTTGTTGTTGAGGTGGTCCGGTTATTCAGCTTTATTAATTAAATCCATGTGCCTTCTTGGAGGGTCGGAGAATCTGGTATGACTTCCTAATAGAAACTGATAAATTATTCTTTACTTCACTTGAAAAAAAAAGAACTAAAATTGTGGTAAATGAAATTATTTAGAAGGTATATGGGTACATCAGCTATCTTTACAGAACTGATATCTTTTTTCATAATCTTAGGATAAGAGTATACGTCGTATTAACTTCACTGTTTAAAACGAATTATCTGATTATTTGTTGAACGAATTTTGTAAGTAGATGAAAGGAAAAAATAGAAAATATATCTGAAATTCTTAGATAATATCTGTTTTTTTTTTCTTTTTGCTGTTATATTTGTAAAATGTTATGCAAAAATAACAAATAAATGTTAAAATTTATACGAATAGGAGACAAAAGTATACGTGCGTATGTCGTGATATCTACTTTAAATTTCTTATATCAAGGAATTGAAATTAGACGCTAGTAGGCTGTGAGTATCAAGATATATCATTAACTTTAGATGGTATAGTTTCGCTTCTGTTCCAGTTTACGATACTAATTATATAATCTTAAGTTTGTATTGAATGACTATCTTAAATTATTTATACCTATCATGAATGAATATAACTATCCTAAATCATATAAATCCTATCTTATATCTCTAGACTACAGGCTCCATCGAGGTTGTGTGTGTCGTAATTAACGCGTCACTCATCACACGAGTATTAACTCGTGCAACTATTCTCTCTTTCTCTCTTCCGAATGCACTTGCACTGCTTAGGTGAAGCGCGTAATAAAAATCAAATGTTTAATTTCTTTAGTTAAATCTATATTAATAAAAATTGATCTCGAAATGCGTTGCTAAGCTCAAAACTAGAGAACGGATCGACCAATTCGGCTAATTTTTTTAAAAATATTTTTGTTCAGACACGAGGATCGTTCTTATGGAGAGAAAAAATGAAAAAATTGCGAGGAAAATAGTTAAAACGACACTTTTCTTACTTTCCCGCCAAAAATCTTCATTTCTTTCCCCCACACCAACTGAGTAAGATAACAGGAAGTAATAAATTATGATTTGTTTAGAAAGAAATACGCCAAGTGAGTTGGTTTTCATTTATAGATAACGGGATCTTTAAAAAAGAAAGAAAAGAGTTGCTTTTATTATTAGTCTGTATAAATATTTAATCTATACCTGCTCAAAATGAAGTCTGGACAGGGAAGAAAAAAAAGAATAACAAATGGAAAAAAGGGCTTTTAGAAGGAAAAGTAGTGAAGAAAAAAGGATAGAACAAAAAAGAAAAGAAAAGATGGGTTAATAATACTGGCGAACCGACAGGTCGCCAAAGGCGGCTAGTTTTAAATAAAATTATTTTTCTAAAGCGTTGCAATGATTGCAATCACGATAAAATTCACGCAATCCTAATTACAAGGCTATAACGGCAGGACTATGAAATAGTGTTATGGGCATGTACTTTGGCTTTATATAGGGTCATATACTCTCTATAGGGCGATACGATAACTCATCCTATATTGTTTCAGTATCTCTCTGTGATGCTTTGAAAATCTGCAGATATGCATGCCTTAAGTTTAGCAATGTCAGTCGGTAAGCAACCAACTGCTATTTTCTAGTTGCGATGCCTTCCCTCCTCCAATAAAAAACTGTGTGGAATGGTCTCTTCAAAACTTTCTCACACACTCTCTAATAAACTTGTCATGCCATAGAACACCTTACATGGTGGGGAAATGCAATAGTTACGAAATGCTAATTTTTGGCGTGAATTTAGCATATTAAAATGAACCTAACTTGTCATCTTTGGTGAGTTATTTGGCTATTAATCCCTGGTATGCAGTTGATACTCATATTTTTATTTTAAATGAGTTCTTCCAATCCGAATGAAATAAAAGTTTGACACAAAACTGCACCTGCAGTCACAAAATACTATACCAAATTTGATATATATACTTCGAGTCATTGCATGTTTTAATTATCGCTCTTACATGACTCTGAAAATACAGAACGACAGAAAATCAACCCGTGACCTGACTTTATTAAAAATTTGGCAGGTATGTACGCAACAATTGTTAAACCTGTGTACCAAATTTGTATTTAGATAGATCTTTTCGTTTTGTAATTATAGTATAAAATTATATTCAGAAAAATTCTATAAACTTATATACAGATGGACTTTCCCTGAAAAGACATTATACATTTATGATTTTATTTTTGAATAAATTCAAATACTGAATGAAATCTCTTCAGTTAACACGATAATTACAAAACAAAGAGATCTAGACAAAAAAAAATTCGGTACGCAGGTTTAACACCTGTTGCGTACGTACCTGTCAAATTTTGAGTCAAGTCGGGTCACGAGTTGATCTTCTGTCATTCTGTTTTTTCATAAACATGTAAATATGATAAATTGATGAAAAGACCGTGCAATAAATTTTAACCGCCGTAATTAAAACGTTTTTGAATTATCTTACTCACATATAGACGTCTTTCAAACATGTGTTTTTAGAACTGAGGATGGTTTGAATTGTGGAGATTTGCCGATCACTATACTAAAATTTCTGATTTCGATTACTATATCTGTAAACTAAATATACCAGAAATTAAAAATCAAGAATCGCCATATACGCATAATGACATGATTTCAAAGCTTCACACCAGGTGAACAGAAAAAAAATGATGGATAAGTTATCTTCAGCTTTGATATTCTTGGTATTTCTGCAGTGGCTCACTTTGAGCCCTTGTGATTGGGTTGAATTTAAACTTTAAATTGTTACTTTCGGTTTTCGATGAGCAACAAGGCTGTACTTTTTTTTTCTTTTAAAGATCTGTAAATATGGGATACTCATTTATATCATCTTGTATTAGAGAATTAGATAGTTCGATTGTTTTTAATTTGTGTACTAAATTTGATATATATGTCATAACGTGATTTAATTATCGCTTTTATATGTTTCTGAAAATACATAAATCAATAGCAAATTTAAATTTTATTCCACAACAAGGCTGTACATTTCTTTTTCTTTTAATACACCTCCAAAGTTAGGATGCTCATTCATAACAATCTTGTATTAGAGAATTTAGATAATTCAAATGTTTTTAATTTGTATTCATTGGTAATATAAAATGGCTTCTTATCTCTTTAATTTAATTTTAATTTAATGATAAAATACCGTGTATAATTCTGTTATTTAACTTTATTTGAGATTAAAACAGTTCTTTATTGCTTTCATTCATTCAATACTTTCTTATGACCTCAATGATTGCAAGCTAATTATTTAAGGCTGTTTATTCATTCGGTGACCAAATGTGAAATATGTTCTTTAAAAAAGGAAATTTTTTTTTTGAATTCATAAACTACACGAATGTTTTCTTTGTGTATGAGCGAGCTTTTTAGTGTATATTTTAAAGTTTGCTTATAAATTAATATCAATATTTATTTAATTAAAATTTTAGAGCTAACATACTTTTGATTAAATTTTCAATGTTATTTATTCATTATTTTTAGTTAAAATTGCCATTTTTCCTTTCTGCGTATAGTTTAATTTTCTCTTTTCCAAGATTATACTTTTTGTATAATTCTAAATTTAATTATGTCTCGCTAGAGACGTTTCAATGTGCTCGCAAAAAGTTGCAGTTATTATAAAAGTTTTGATTTTCTTTATTCAATTCTTTCTTTTTTTAAAAAAAAATATTTTTTCTATTCTATAGAAACAAAACCATCTTATTGAATAAATACAGTATAAGTTAATGAATACTAAATTTTTCTTTGTTAAATTTTCATCATCATATGAGCTCTTTTTTTCTTTTAAAAATTAAATTCTTAGCTTCTTATTAAAATTTGATTTTCTTTACTATTTTATTTAACTTTCTGAAATCATTATATTAATTATCTTGCTCATTAGGTCTTTTTAAAAATAAATGTAAGAATTTACATAGTTCTATACAGAGAATATTTTTGATTGCAATTATTAAATGTTTTATATATTTGCTTTTTAGGGTTTTTGAATTTTTCCAATTTAAAAAACAAATTCATTAAAAAATAATATATTTTTTGTATCTTTTGTATGAATGCACAATACTCTCCCGGGCGAGTTCCTTGATGAACTAATCAGAACAAAGGATATGGAAACAATGGACATTTTGCTTTAAGGTTCCATTACGTTTGATGACATAAAGGTAATTCAAATGAAAAGAATTTTTATCTAATAATAATGAAAAGCTATTGAATGAATTGATTTTTAATAACTGTAATAGTTGGGAAGTTATGGGTTAAAAAACGAATTTTAACCTTAATTTAACTGTTTTTAACTGCTGGTGAAACCTTCTTATAGTTGATAGTTTCATTAGTTCCATCTATTGTCTTCTTAAATTTCTAGCCATTCGTAATTACAGTTCGTATTACAGGGATTTTTAATTCTCTTCCCATTGTCCATCTGATTGTTTATTCTTGTGGTAATTTATTAAAAATAAATCTGAATTATTAGTGCTTGAATGAGCATCTAATATTAATTGGTTAATTAAAAATTTCACAGATTAACAATGGTAAAGAAACTGAAATGATCTCCTAACAATAATGAAAAGCTATTGAACAGATTGATTTTCGATACCTGTAACGGTTGAGGTTAGGGATTGAAAGCTGATTTTTAACCTTATTTTAACTATTTTTAACTGCAGGTGAAGCCTCTTATAGTTGTTGGTTTTATTAGCTCTAACTATTGAATTCTTATATTTTTAGCAGTTCGAAATTATAAGTGGTAACGGTGGAGTACGAAAGGTTTCTTTGTATTTCTTAATCAAAAGACTTTAGGCTTTATAAAACGTGATCATTATAGGGATTTTTAATCTTTTTACATTGTCCAGGGGATTATCTTTTCTTTTGATAGTTTATTAAAAATAAATCGATATAATTACTACAGTATTTAGCACTTAATAATTATTAATTGGTTGATTAAAAATTACAAAGATTAGCAATGGCAACAAAGTTTCTATTATCACCTAATAATAATGAAAAGCTACTGAAAACAAATCGATTTTCAATACCTGTTATTGTTGAGAAGTTAGTGGCTGAAAAATGAATTTAAACTTCATTTTAACTGCTGGTGAAACTTCTTATAGTTGCTAGTTTTATTAGTTCCATTATTGTATTCTTATATTTCCAGCCATTCGAAATTAAAAGAGTAATGGTGGAGTGGGAAAGGTTTCTTCCTTTGTATATATGAATCAAAACACTTTTACCTTTACAAAATTTCTTCATTACAGGGATTTTTAATCCTCTTCCCTTGGGATTATTTTTTCTTGTGGTAATTTATTAAAAATAAATCTATATAATTAATACATTTTAGGTCCTTCAATAAGCACCTAATAATTATTAATTGGTTGATTAATAATTATTAGACAAATAATGGCAAGGAAACTGCAATCTCATAGAGACACAACTGTTGAGGGAAAAATAATCGAAATACAAAGTAATTTGTACAACCTGATTAAAAAATATAAATATTGTAATGAATTTTGTGTAATTAGATGTAAATTTTGTAAATATTTGTAAATAGTTTAATTTCATAAAAATAATTTGTAAGGGAATCGAGCATTAGCTAAAAGGATTTCCTACTGAAGATCGCCATATCTGACTAACTTCGTGATGTTGGTGTGTTGGCGATATAATGAGATCGCTACTGGTTTTCACTACACGATAAAATGTGCACTGGAAACTGATAAATAAAGATTTGCTCCTAAGTAAAGTTGGATAAATTTCCATACTTGCCTGGAGCGCCCATGTTGTTTATGCATTTGACCCGTCCCTTTCAGAAGGACGATAGATGAGGGACGAAGCAATAGTTAAAATACCCAAGTATTCTCCAAACGAAAATTCCAGAAGACCCCCCTAAGATCCCACTTTAATTTATTTGTTAATTCTTTACGTTATTACAATAATTTCATTTAGGATAACAATTTTCTCAAAAGTAAGAAATATCTGGTCATCAAAAAATTCTAAGTCAAGTGGCAGCATACCCCCGTACCCCATACTATGATACCAGCCAATCAGAAAATGTCCTGTCACTCGCTACCTCACCTCCTCTTCCAAAATGGCCAATACTGTATATACAGCAAGCATTTATCTTCTGAGCTCGTCAAAAACAGCCACGGCAATAGAAGAAAATGGCCAATACTGTATATACAGCAAGCAT
>JAOUZG010007994.1:2365029-2414661 GCA_026289955.1 Argiope argentata | reverse complement strand
CCACGGCAATAGAAGAAAATGGCCAATACTGTATATACAGCAAGCATTCATCTTCAGAGCTCGTCAAAGACAGCCACGGCAATGGAAGAAAAGATAAGGCGTTAGAAGTCTGTCCTTAACTGGGATAAGCCCCTGTTCGGGCTAGGCACCCCTTACCGGGGATTGGGAGGAGCGATCAGTCAGTTCAGAGAGAGAACTGAGATAGTTGAATTAGCTTGGGAAAACGCCTTTTCTTTTTTGGCTTGCGTCTTAACAAGAGCTTTGCTGATACCCGTAATTAGCGAATGGAATAGCGTTAAATTGCTGTGTATTTGTATCTTGAGTTGTGTGTATTTACTTACACGATTCGTAAACAAGAAAGTGTGCATTTTATCTGCATCTTCGCATCGTCCTTGAGAGAACTTTCGTAACAATATTCTTGTAAAAAAGACAATAATAGGTATAGATAGAAATATATAAATGTTGATAATGCATAATGCAAAATTAGAACATCGCAGAAAATAACAATAAAGATAATAAATATTAAAAAAAGCTATATGTCATGAGCTGAACTAATAAAAGCAATTAAGTAGTAAAGCATTCAAGAAGCCATAGATCAATTAGGTGAATCTATTTAAGTACAGAAAATTGTTTAATTTTTCACATCATTTTCTAGAGATAACGAGAAAGATTCACTTATTAAAGAGCAACTAAGATATTTCTTGAGCAACAGTAGCTTTTTTACTCGAATGAGTTGATTGTTCGGGCACTCATTACAGAAATTCCGATTCTAACTAATTGAAAATTATGCAGTCTAGAACTATTCCTTACGGCTGTAAGTAATTTTCTGTAATAATTGGAGATTTCCAATTAATTGTGTTTTTTGTTTCGGAAACAAAACGATATTTATTTATAGATGCGAAAAATGATGCCACAAACAAAAGGCCTACAGCAAAGACTATTGAAGATGAAGGGGAAAAGGGAAGGTAACTGAAAATAATAGATAATCGAAATTTTGGAAAGCAAAATAATTAGGATTATGGTAATTCTCACGTTATTTAGGTGAAGTGAAACATTCTATTTCATTTATAATTCCACGTTTCTGAAAAACAGGTAATTCACAGAATAACCGGATGAAATAGGAAAATTTAACTTTATTTTGTTTATTATTTTGAAACTTTGAGGGGTAATAAATTATTCATTGGATTAATTATGAAAAATGGGTAGTAAAATTTTGAAATTGTAGCCTTTTACATAAGCCACCAAAAATGTTTTAAAATAAATTTGTTTGATATGATTATACAAATTCAATATTGTTTCCGAAATTCAAAGGAAAAATCAAATTCTTTAATACATAAGACATTTTATTAAAAATGAAAAGAGTAAGCATCATTTAAATATATGCTATTCATTATATTTCTGATACTTTTTTGTTATAACAATCAAGAAAATGAGAATCTTGTAATTTATAGCCATAACTTTTACTATCGTTAAAACGGAAAATACCGAAGAATCCGTGATTTTATTCAAATCATTATGAAGAATTTCGATTATTCTTATTTCACCGGATATAATAAAAGGTTCCAAAACATTATTCAAACCATTGAATATAACATTTAAAGTATTATTCTTCAAACGATTATTACCTCTTGCAAAGAAGCGTTATTTTTACACAATGACTCGGAATAAATATAGAGATTCAATGAATTACATTAGACTTCTGTTTGGAATGCATTCGAATTTATGGCAGACGATTTGTGAAAAAAAGATATCAAAATCATTGTTCTGAAATCTACCGCTCATTTTCAGAACAATAAACTGGAATTCTGCACGAAAATGTTCTAAAAATGAGAGAAAGAATTAAGTTATTGCAAGACAAGGACGAATAAAGGAAAAGGAAATGAAGCAAAGTAATCATTTAAATTTTTTTTTATAAAGCAGATGTAGAGAATTTTTTTTTCTTTTGTTAAGAATAGATACAAAGATGTTAAGAAACAAATGTACAAATCGAAAATTTTGGAAATTCATTCGTTGGAACAGGAAATATTTTGTTTCTCACTTTTATTTCCAATCTGGATTTTTTCTAGTTTTTTGAAGATTTTATTTGAATATTTATTAACTTGCTAGAAATATCGATATTTGATATTATTTTCCATAACTATTTTTTAGTTTACTGACATGATGTTTCTCAGAAATTGGAAATATTACGAAAATAGTTATTTCCTTAAAATTTTTAGAACTTTTTAATGGAATTAATTTTAGCAGTTGCACTTAGTTTTATTCTACGATTTTTTTCTTTTACTATATTTTTTATCAATTTATTTATTTTCTTTTGAGAAATTAAAAAAGCAGCAATGCTAAATCTAAATCTAATGTATCTAATAACACGGAAAATATGATATTAATTTTCATTTAGTAATGCTCTATAAGTAAATAATTCTTAATAATTAAAATTAAATAATAATTCTCGATAAATTAAATTATTCTTTTGTAATATACATGCCTCAAGAAACGGTTGGTATTAGATGCTTTATAAATATTTTTCACTGATATGATTGTAAATACTTATTATCATTATTTCCCTATTTCTTATAATATATTTCATCATTACTTCTATAATAACGATAAAAAAATAGAGTTCAAAATTCAAATGTATATTTCATCTCCCAATTTTGGTTTCACGCTTTAAATATTAAAATTTAATTAAACGAAATATAGTTATTACATTTTGGTTTGTATAAACGATAATAAATTCTTATTTTGAAAACACACACACACACACACACACACACACACACACACACACACACACACACACACACACACACACACACACACACACACACACACACACACACACACTCACACACACACACACACACACACACACACACACACACACACACACACACACACACACACACACACACACACACACCACTCTTTTGTAAAAACGCGGAAGTAGTGCAAATCTAAAATGTATGTTTTCTTTAAAGGCAAGAGATTTCTTTATTGAATTTTGTTTTTAATGTACCTGCAAATATATTATTCATTTCAATTTTTCTTATGTTGTTATTTTAATTTGCTAGTCATTTCTAGGGTAGGATAATAAATTATACACATGTTATTAACCGTTCTAGATTAAATGCAATTTAGCAAAAAAATATTTTTTCTGTACTAGATTTTTCAGATAAAATTGAACAATATAGAACCGGAGTCATCACTGGAGTAAATAAAATTTTGATTCGACTGATATAGTTATTTTCTTTTTAATTAAAATAAATGTAAACGACGAACTATAGACAACCTCTGATCAACGTAACTTAGTAGGTATTATTACAAACCTGTAATTTTGCTTCCCAGAACGAATAATGTGATCGTAAGAAAGATCGTTTTACGATCACCCCTGTTGCGTGGTGAGCAGCGCCGTGCCATGGGTCTTAGAGCTTGGAGGCTAATTTGGCCACTTTGGTGACAAAATGAATATTCCTGAAATTTTTAAGAATTTTTATGATTCGTCCAATCCATATTGGGATGAGCTTTGATTGGCCCAGAAGGTTCTCGGCACGCCTCCCCGGAGCTATAAAACGCCGGCCGTCTCAAGCTGCAGGATAAATTGAACCGGAAGCGGAGTTGGTGTAGAAGACAAGTAACGAGTAATTGAGATGATATCAAGGCAACGGCAGAGTGACAGCTTTGTGTGGAGTTCAAGCAAGCAAGTGCTGAACTGCTGTGTGCCGAGTCCTGTTGTCTACTGTGGAAGCATTGACGTGTCATGTGTAGAGTAGTCAAACCTATGGTATTAAGTCGGCAGCTCAAGCGAGGACGCAGTAAGAACTTCAGCTGTTTGGAAAGATCATAGCGCGAGGCTTCGAGGATTCGGTCTCCTACTGAAATCTGCCTGGCCGCTTTGTGTGCTGTGGTCGATTTCTACTTATGGGTTACTGTCTATTGTAATGTGCTGCTGTGTGCTGGTCTCAGCTGTACTTATTTGTCGTCTATGTATTCGTTGTCTTTGTCTTAGAATCTTCTTGTCAAATAAACGTCTATGTTGTTTTCTACAGATTGTCTTCACGCCATACACTCCTACAAGCGAATCCAAAGATTTTCGTAACAGTATTGTGTAATAGATAATAAATTTAACTTCCCATCGAATTATGTTAAATATGGAAATTATGTTAAATATTAAATATGCAATAATAATTGGTTCCAGCTTTTCTTCCATTATTGAATTCTGTAAATTCATTAAAAAGATTTAAAGATGACGGAGGTTGGAAATGTCACATTTTTGAAAAACTTTATATAGGAGAAAAGGAACCCCCCCCCCTACTCTAAGTAATAATATCTCCAGAGATTGTAATGTTACATATTGAAATCCCATGCCAATATAAGAATGATTTTTCGAATGAGTTATGTAATGAAATAAAATGATAGATTATCTTTTGAATTATTTTAGATTTTATTTTATTTTCCACCTAATTTCAGCAAGACCATTCATTATACGAACAAGAATTGATATTTTAAGGTTTTATTTTAGTATGAATTTGTAGAAAGTACGAATCCTCTTGTGACTGATAAAAATAAACATTTATGTGAAAAATAAAATAGTCAATTGTTTTTATTTTCTAATTGAAACAAATACACTTATAAATCTTTTCATTTTTTGAATAGGAGCTTGATTATTTTAATGTCAATTGATACTACAATTATTGCATAGCAGACGAAATAACTGTTATTGTAGATGAAATAATTTAGAGTGCATAAAATTATACCAACTATTCCTGTCATCAAGTCTTTTTCATTTTGATTCTTCGAATGAGACTGTTTATTCTATTGAATTCACTATTTAAAACAGATTATCACTTCTTTTCAGGTCATTCATCAATTGAATTTTGAAAGATGATGAAATAAACAAACATAAAAGAATTTTCTGTAAATCCTGCATATCTCTTCAATTAGTTTATTGCACCATTTGAAAAGATCAAAAATAAACAGAGAAAAAGAATTTAAAATTAAAAGTAATTCAAAAGTAAAGCCTCAAATTGTTCATATTTTATATACGTAGACAATCCATTTTACTTTCTGAGTACAAATGCTTCTGAAAACCCAATTTGGATTTTGTATGTAATAGTAATGCAATTTCATTTTTTTTTGCTTTACTGAATGATTTGAAAAACGTTAAAATAATTTTTCACTTAGGTGTTAATAATTAAACAATACGTTTAAAAAATTAGTTAAAAATTGCAATGAGATTTGAAATATCTACAATTTAAATCTTTTGATTAATTAATTATTGCTTATTTATTAAGATTATTATTATTAAATTCCTACAATTAGTTCACACTCTTCTTAAACATGTCTTGTTCAAGTTTTCAATCGTTAATACAATATTTTTTATTCATCTATTGAAGTAAAAATACTTTTTTTAAAAAAACTTGTAGTGGATGACACTTGATATTAATACAATTTTTTTTTCAAAAATTAATTAATTCATTTGGTTATTTTTTTATTTATTAAATGAAAACTTACTTTCCCCATGCCAAATGAGTAGTATTTATATTTTTTTCCTCACTCTAATGAGATTAAGCTTAAAATGTATTCGACCAATTATTTCAACCGATTCTGTTCCTTTTCTTAGCGTTTGATGCATTTAAAACTATATATTTCTTATTCATAGAAATGTCGGTTTCCTTTCGAAGTATTTTTAGTTCAAATAAAAAAAGAATAAAGAAAATTAAAAATTTCTAATCTGTAGAGTGTTAGCCTAACTGGCGTAGAAAATTCAAGCATTTGCGTCACCTCAATTGGCATTGAAAGTTCAAGCTTGCGTAGTATGCTCTGATTTATTTTCAATGGGCATGGACTTGATTTTGTTTTGTCCACACATTTGATAAATTATTTAATTAAAAAACTAAAATTTTTCTTTGTTAACCTAATTAGCAATTTATTATCATTTTTTATATTTCTTGTTTTATGTTTAAAACTGTCTTTTACTTTGTCTGTACTAATTTTAAATTGTCTGTATCCGTATTTGAATAATTGAGTATTCGATATTTTATTTGCATTTCATCAAACTACATGCATTGACCTAGTTTAAAGTTCCAGTCAAATTAAAAATTTGGCATTTATTCAGTAAATGTTCTTTTTTATCAAATTATTTTCTCTTATTCTCTAGAGTGAATATCATTAGTAATTATTGCAGACTCACAAATACCTAATGTTTACTTGGAGTAAATAATCATATAAATTATATGATTTTTACTTTTAAAAAGAAAACGAGCAATTTTCAATACAGTTTTATTTTGATTTTCAAGAATTTTCTGCATGATTTTACCAAATGTATATTGACTAATTTTCCTACCAGGATTTCTTTTACCAAAATCTTCGTAAAATGTGATTTTCAGAATTTTCTTCTGGCCTTCGAGCTATTAATTTTCTTGGGGGCATAGTCATGTTTAGAGTAATTGCATTGGATTCTAATGAGAAAAATTCCTGTTAATGAAATTTCGATAAATAACCACAAACAAAGCAATATTGTAGAATACTTTCTAAAGTAACGAACAATTTTAAACAAACAGATATCGTGGGAACAGTGTTGTATTGGCAGAATTGTGACGTATCGATGGAACGGAGGTCTCAAATGAGATTTATCGTTTCATATTTGATCCCCTTAGCTTGACATTTCACCTTATTTTCAAATTAATAGTAATAATTATATTATTATTATTAAATTAATATATTATTATTAATAATAATAATAATATTATTAAATTTTAGTAATAATTTATATTGACATTTTTTTAGCAATTGGGATAACATTCGTGCTTTTAAATAACTTTTTATCATAAATATATTAGAAAAAGGTTGTCTAAAGTAGAAAAGTTTTTGAAATATAAATCATTATTGTCAGTTAATGATTTCTTTATAATTAAGTTACTTTCATTATGTTGTTGTTGTTGTTACTTATGGTACTTGCTATGGACAAGCCCCGTTGATACTTTATCAGCAGATTTTAAGTCGAAAGGAGCGTCTCGTTTTTTGAACTAAGGTCAAGAGTACGACTTAGATAAGTATTTAACACAGTCGCTTGCCCAACCCCTTTTTACAGGGGGGGGGGAACACTCTCAAATCTCACAAATACTACACAGAAGAACAACCATGCCCTAACCGGACTCCCAGAACACGAGAAAGACGCGCTACCTCTGTGCGAGATAGCCGGCACTTTCATTATATAAAATCGCAAAGAAATAATGATTTTCCGATGAACAAAAAATTAAAAAGTATTATTTTTTCAAGACTTGCCAAAAGCAATATAACATAGCAGCATAAAAAAGATTGTTTTAAAAAATATATTTTTTGCATAAATTAAAAATTAATGGGATTGTAATATGTGTTTACAATGATGTATTAAAACAATTACTAAATAATTATATTATTATTTATGGCATTATTTAAATTAACTAATTGAAGTCATTAACCGGTTTAAACCATTTTGAAACAATCACGAGTCTTTTCTATCGGTCTCTCTTCACCGATTCTCTCTCTTATAATTTTAACCGAAAAAAAAGAAAAAAAAATTAAGATGCCTTTTCATTATAATTGTTTAAAAAGAAACTTGATACGTAAGTTAATCTTAAGAATTGAGATAAAGAATGAGAGGAAATTAGAAATAGAAATACAAAAGAATTCAATTATTTTAAGAAATCCTGAAAAGTGTTATCACAACCTAACTTTTATATTCCATAACACATAGTTTATCATTTGCAATTTCTTTACTCAATTAGATAACAATTTTTTGGCTACAAATTATAAATTCGAAGATTATGCCGTAAATTATATATAAAATAATTTTATTAATAAACCGTAATTATAATTTAACTATTCAATCAAAGTTAGTTATGTGAACGTGGAATAATATTTAAGAATGCTTTGTGCAACCAAAAGATCAATTTGAAAATACCTTATACTCTGAATTAAGTAAGCTTTGCGGTTAAAAAATAATAAAAAGGTACAGTGTATATATCTAACATATATTCCATGAAATATAGTTTATCATTCATTATTTTAATACTCGTATTAATAGTTCTTTTGTGGGTAAATTGTATTTTTTAAAGATTATACCACAAGTTATATAATTTAGTTATTGAATTCAGATTAAATTTGGGGGTATTGAATAATTTATAAGAGAGAGTTGTGAAACGATACAAAATCAAAGATTTATCCATTGAATTAGAGTAGATAATACAGTTAAAAAGCAAGATAAGAAAATGAAATATTATTCTGTGGCCGGAGTTCTCAATTTTCTGTAATATTTACTATTGATTATACATGGTCTAGTAGATAGTATGCCATAAAATTTGTCTAGATAAACCCTGAATAGCAACTTTATGTTTCTTTTTATTCATATATTTCTTTATAGTGAATAATTCATTTTAAATACTTTATAGTTTTAAAATAATCAAATCGATTCTTTTCCATTTGACCTTTGAGATTCAATATTGTTGTGGTAAGCAAACCTGTAAACAATTTAGTATAGTTACATTTTGCTTGAGTGTCATCACCAGTTTGCTATTATTCTATAATACTATTTATATACTTGTAACGTCAACTTATTGGGAAGAATAAATATATGTTTTACTAACATCATCTCCCAAGAGATATATGGTGTTGAAAACTCTCTGTGAATGTGGACCGTGAATTTATACTTCCTATTTTTTAAGAAATATCGGTGAGTTTACTTTCTTATTGGATTTTTTTGTTTATATTTCATGCTATTGCAATCGCTACGTCTGATGAAACTATAAACAAAATGGCGCAAAAAGGAAAATTGTTCGCAGTAACATTACTCGTTTTTCGGTTGAAATAAGTAACATAAAAGATGATTTCTTAATCGAAAATCCGGAATGTGCTTTTGATTTTTTAACAACTGTCTTAAATGAAATGAAAATAAAAGATGATGAAATAAACAATATACTTTCTAATGAAAAATTTGAAAACAATATTTTACAATGCGAAAGCTGTACTGATATTGCTGAATTTGCAATTTTCAAATCTCAAAAAAGGATTCAAAATAAATTAATGCCATTTATGAATGATGTTACTGATCCGGCTGTTAATGATGACAATTTGGCGATGAATTATAACGTCTGCTATTTAATCGCATATTGCAAAATTGAATACAAGTATGTTGGAACCGTTTAAAGACGAAAGGAACAATGACAAAGTTTTTGGGAACAATTTCATTTTCCGTAGGTAATAATCCAGATCTTTCAGTAATTGATAAACATTTATTTTTAAAATGTTATTTGAATGAGGAATTAAAAAGATTGGTATAAACTTTGTTGCAGATACATATGAAACTAATAAAAAGTTCTTTATGAACAAATATGGCCACAAAAATAGAATTATTCACTTTCATTTGGACTTTTTAGAAAATTTGACGCCAATATGAAATCCATCGAAAACATCATTGAGGGAAGTTTTTATTGAGTGTAGTATGAGAGAGATTACAAGCAGTACGTGCTTTGGGAGAGGATGTTAATCCTTATGGCAGAATTTGGCACTTTCCCGTTAGTCGGGGGGCAGGTAAAAATCACTAAAAAAAAGGATTTTTTTCGCAATTTTTTGCTGGTGCCAGGTTAATTTCCATTTTGTGCTTAATATTATTAATAATATTATTAGAAGAAACACTATAACATTGTAACTGATATAGACATTCGTGAGGCAAAAGTTAAAAAAATAGCAAACCTGGCCTATGCGGAGGTTTCAAGCGCTGTTTTATATACTGTTCTGTCAATCAGGAATTGGAGGTAAAAAAGAGGCTTATCCAATAATCTTGCTTTTCAAACCTATTGCGTTCCTCAGTCTAAAAACACAAGTTTTTGTCTTCAAAATGAACTCAGTTTAGTCCATTGCATTCAGAAGTACGGAGCAGTAACTATTATTAGAATAGACAGTTGAGTTCCATATACATGAATATTACAAAATATTCAAGAAATCTAAAATTAATTTTGAATTATTTAGAATTTTCTCAATTTCCAAAAACATTTCAACTGGACGTCTTTAAGAAATTTACTAATACAAATATTTAATGACAGAAAAAGGTTTCTTCAGTATAGAGAAATGTTATAAAGCAAATTAGCATTTGATTCAGTATGACTTGATGTGATATTTTGAAGATATTGTTTTCTTTATTAGTATTGTTACGTTTTTAGCGTAGCGGGTCCGGATTGAATGGATTTTACTTGAGGACAGCACAAACAAATTTATTTACAGCTATTTACAGGATAACTCGATAAAGTAAAACTTTAAATAAAAACAATCCAGTAGTCAACAGTCACTTACAGTGTAAATACAAACTTTACGCTCAATAAAAACACACTGCAAAACAGCTATCGTATAGCACAGTAAACAGTAAGTCACAGCGAGCTCAATAATTCAACGTTAAGAGCAAACACAAATACAGCTCACTAAAAACAAGCAAGAAAAGTAAGCCGTTAGTCCAGCGAGACGTTTCTCTTCCGAGAGAAAACTCTCAACTCCTGGAACTACGGCTACCTGTCCCTTATATAGCCAAGCGAGCGAGCGCCCAAAACACGCGGCTCTTCACGCACGATCCAGTGGCTACCAGACTATTCCTTTCGCCAAATCAACCTGGCTGGCGAGAAGCTCCTCGTCAAACGTCGCCAACTTCGGTGCACTTACGCGGGCCTGGCCCCCTTGTAACAGTATTATAAATATAGGTATTTTAGTCATAATCAATACTGTATATATTTCCTTGATGCAGAAACGAATCTTTCCAGAGTGTATTGGTGATTGCTCATTTTGGTTACATATTTTATGATTTTTTTATATTTTGAAAGTGTTGAAGAAATATTTTGATAAATAATTGAATTTCTATACATAGAAACATAACGTTTTGCTAAAGTTATCGTATGCGCTCGATAACATGCTGATTTAATTTGAATATGTCACTGATATATACAAGGAATGTGGAACCTCGTGGAAGAATTTGTGGCTTCATTAGGCCTTAATGCCTAATGAAGCGGAACTGATGGTAATTTTTGTTTTTCCATAGTTCCATTACAATCAAAGATTACAAAAAAGAAAAGGAATCCAAAGTTAGCTAATAATCACTTAATTTTAAAGATGTATGTTGTATGTTTTTAGATAAATGGTATTGTTCAGATGTTACGGTCTGAAAACCATTTTTTAACTTGTAATTTTAGCGAAAGATACCGAAGTTAACTAACCAAAATTAATTACTTATTATTTAGCCAAAGTTACTGAAAACCCCATTTTCTGGTTCTCTCCGTTTATTTTTCTATTACAACCTCTTTTATTATCATAGTTCTAAGCCTTGGGGAATTAGAGGAGGTAATGGCGGAAAGAGGAGGTTCTTTTTCTTGAATAGCCGAATAAAAGGATTGTATTTTTGTTTTCTGATGCGCTGAAAGGGTTACTTAATCGTCCTTTCAACGCAAAAGATATTGTTTATTTTATATATATGTACAGGGTGTTCCTCTTTTATGGGGAAAAAATTCTAAATTGTTAGGGATAGACATTTCAGTTAAGAAAATGCTTTAAATGACGAAAAAATTATATTTTGCGTTGTTTCAGTCAATAGTTTTGTGGCGCCAAAAAACTAATTTTTTTTTATCATTACTGTCATATTAACTAGAGTTAAAATTAAAATACCATATTTTGAATATTTGATTAAATTAAAGCGGTATAGTTGAACGCATGTAACAAAATCTGCAAGAACAAGAAAATAAAATGGAATAAAAGTAACTAAAAATAGGATTATTTTCATGTGCTTTGTCTTTTAAATTGAAATTCACAATTTTTTCTAATTATAGTTCTTAAAAAATATGATTTTTAATTCTTTGGATTTTATTATTGTTATTCAGAAATTATTATCTAAACCTGTACTAAAATTATGGTTATTTTTCTTATATCGTTTATTTCTCAAGTTAAAATTACGACATTAAATGGCAATTTCAGACATTTAAATGTTGATACTTCATTTTTCTTCCATGGAGAAAGACATGTTGCTACATTCTAGAACAAAACCCTCAGGCAATCCTAACAAATATATGACGGATGATGAGAATTTTCAATACCACAAATAAATTATTTAATTAAGTTTAAAGATTTAAAGCATCTTAGGATGTTGAAAATAATATTCTAAATGCTCTTGAACATAAAAATTTATTAGTTTTTCTTATGTGCATACAAAAATACATAAATAAATAAAAAATAAACGCAGGCAGATCCGCAACTATCTGGTTGATTAAAAACAGACATATAATTACATAATTTATGTGATTAAAAATAGATAATGGGTTTACACAAATTTAATTAGACAAGAAAACTATAGCCAGAGATCCGACTATGATATCAGCAACAACCATATACAATTAAATACATATTGTTACGTTTTTAGCGTAGCGGGTTCGGATTGAATGGATTTTACTAGAGGACAGCACAAACAAATTTACTTACAGGTATTTACAGGATGACTTGAGAAAGTAAAACTTCAGATAAACACAATTCAGCAGTCAACAGTCGCTTATAGCGCAAATGCAAGCCTTACGCTCAATAAAAACAGACTAAAAAACAGCTATCGTATAGCATAGTAAACAATAAGTCACAGCCAGCTCAAATATACAACGTTAACAGCAAACGCAAACACAGCTCACTAATCCGCTATTCCAGCGAGACGCTTCTCTTCCGAGATGGGAAAAACTAACTGCCGGAGCTAAGGCAACCCGTCCCTTATATAGCCGAGCAATCGCATGTCCCAAATTACGCGAAGCGTCGTGCACGATCCAGCGGCTACCAGATTATTCCTTTCGCCAAACCAACCAAGCTGGAGCGAAGCTCCTCATCAAATGTCACCAACTTCGGCGTACTTACACGGAGCTCACCCGTTTTAACAATATTTATACATGGAGGACGATAATGCATTTAAAAAGAGGTGAATTACAGGAATAAATAAAAAGAAACAAATAAAGAAGAAAGAAATATTATATGATATAAATTGAAATGATAAAAGAAGCTAATTTGCAAATTATAAAAGTAACAACGAATATGTTAGGTCAACCGATTCCATAATTCAATTTCTCTTATTGCACTTCGAAGATAATAGGAAATCTATGCTTGTTTATGAGCAAATATAATATCAATGCTTGAATAACGGCAGCATTTTCGTTCGTACTAGTTAATTTTTCCAACAAACAAGTCAATAATTGCAGATTCCACTAAGAAGAAATCCCGTTACCTAGAGCTATTCCATAAAATTTGAAGTGATTTCTTTTCATGATCAATGGATTGCAATTAAATAGGTCATCAGTTTCTGTGAAGACAAAGCGATATTTATTAATATATATATATATGAGAAAATAATAAAAGAGACAAAAAAAACCCAAAAGACAAAGAAGAAAAGAACAGGGAAGTGAAAGAAAAGGAGAATTAAATTTTTGCACTTACACATTTTGGATTACGTTAGTACAGACATTGTCAAAACAAATTGCGATAACTTCTTGTTTTGTGATTTCTGAGCTTTAAGAATATGGTAACTTGACATTTACGATCAAAAATTTCATTAAAACTTTTTTTTATCATGTCAGAGCAGGTTTTTGTTTTTCGGATGAAGTTTGTGGCGTCAACAAAAATTCGTAGGCAAAAAAAAAACAACAACAATAGCATCTTAAAAAACAATTTTTAATAACGGAATGTCATCTAATTTACAAAAGCTCTTATTAAAAAAATAAGTGAATGACTACAGCAAATAAAACCTAGGAAAATGTCATTTTGAGCACGTGATTATAAGAAATGAAATAAATAGGAAATGGGATAGTTTTTAAAAGAACAAATGCGAGGTTAAGTTTTTTTGGATCGTTTGCAATAATAATGTGACCCATTCAATGAGGCGATTAAAATGAAGAAAAATATAATTTAACATGTGCGAACACGTGGTGCATGGCAGTTCAAGAAATGACGTTCTGACTTTATACATTGAACTATGGATAGCAGATTTCATTTTCATTTTTTATTTATTCTGTACTGTGAAACAACAGGTAAAGAAAACCATATTTATGAAGCCTTAGTATGGTTGTTATTTATTTATTTTTTGTATTTCATTGCCAGTGCATTTTTAAAACCATTAAGAGGAATTATTCTACCCAATTTCGGTATTATGCTTTTACTCACTCCCCTTTACGTTCAAAGCAAACTTTGAATATATTGATTTGTGTGTTATGCTGCTACTTAGTTTCACTCGAAGATTTAATCAATACGTAGTGGCAAAAAGAGAAGAAGCTCTTTCATTATAGCAACAACGGAATCTCAAGAGATCATTCGAAACCAAACAGGAGGCGAAGTATTTATTATTCTTTTATCTCAACAATGAAACGGCTTTCTTCGCAGTCGAGTGATAAGCATCTGATCGCCGGAAACATTCAACAACAGTCGTTATCGCTTTCAGCTAGACTTTATAAAGCGTCTTTATAACTGTTCACCGCCAGAGGAAGTTTTATTTCAGTTAAATGGTTTTATTTTAATGCTGCAATTAACTTTAAATATCTGTTTATCTAATGATATCATTTTTAGCATTCATACATGTTAAAACATAAAGAATAAAGGCCTATAGTTCTATTTAATGAGCAAACAATTATTATTTTAAAAGAACAAATACAACATGGCAATATAATAATAGCATTGAATAACTAATCTTTTGAATTTTATAATCATTAAAGAATCGCAATCTTCAAATAATAAATCTGAAAATTGTACCTGGAAAAAATCACAATTATAAAAATAACAACCTTGATAAACTGTCTCTCTGAAATTTTCTCCATACTCTAGTATTAATTAGGGTGGCGTGTGTTTGTTGTGATTCCAATTATTGAGACGTTTTAGAAAAATAAATTTATTTAAAATTTAAATATGGAAATTAAACATGTGATTTTTACTATGCGTCTCGCCGATTCAGTATGCGTCGGAGCGTTCTGAAGAGAAGTAGAGAAAATAGCATTTTTGGAAGCATACCCAGATGATGAGTGGTACGGCAATTATATCACATACAGTATCGATGGAGCCTGTAGTTTACAGATATCTGAATGATTTATGATAGGTATATATGATTTATGATGGATGTATATGCTTTATGATAGATATACGTGATTTATGATACATGTATATGATTTATGATGCATATACAAGATTTATGATAAATGTATATGATTTATGATGCGTATGCAGGATTTATGATAGATGTATATGATTTATGATAGGTATGTAGGATTTATGATAGATGTATATGATTTATGATAGGTATACAAGATTTATAATAGGTATACATAATTCATAATAGGCATTCACTCACTCTCAAATAGAGATCTTATTCCAATTCCCCCCATCTTGTATTGCATTAAAAATTAATTGTTAATTCACGGCGTGATTCTAAAATTTTTACTGAATATAACACGCGAATGTGTGATTTGGACTCCCCCCAATCAATTCAAGCAGAAAGGTTTTTATGAAAATACAGTTATAGTCACAACATAACATACTAAGCCTTTTAAAATCATTTTGTTTTTAAATTATTGTATTCACATGCATATGGAAGAGTGGCTCAAACCGATGATCAATCTTTTGAGGGATGTACTGCAAATTTTGATTATGGTCTATATTTTAGATATTAAACTCGTGTATCAAATATTATCGATTGAATTCTTTACATTTTGCAGTTATCGATTTCATTTGTGTTTAAAAAAGAGATGGATAGAATTCTTATGAATGCATGTTATTCAAATTTTGATAACTATCTAAAACTTTGGTCATAATTCATATACTGAAATTCCTCCATCTAGATCAACGTGTGATCACAATTATTCAGTTTAAATATAGACCTACATAAGTTTAAAAATATGTTTTTTGGACTTAGGAAGGTCCAAAATGTAGACATTTGTTAAAATTTCAAACTTTTAGCAGATTATAATATTTTCTGTATTATGGCAGTTTTTACTTTTTTATTTTCGAAGTATACAAATAGAAAATATTATAATGTTCAAAAAATTATAGATATGTATAAAATTTAAAAACGAACTCATCAAGGGGTCAGCTGTTTGTCGATACATACTTTTACAATCATATATATAAGAAATAATTGTAGATGGCACTGAGATCTCTCAATGATTACTTGGGATGATGAAGCACTTTTACTGGGAATGATAGACATGGGTTGCTATGAAAGCGTGTTAGTTGAAGGGAGTTTGGCGTGATTGCATTTCTTTTTATGGATTGTTTGGAGTTTTACTTACAATTGGTATTTTCCTTGCTTTCTTCTGTTAATGCTATTTTCTGATTTTACGATTGAGTGTTCTTTTGTAGTTTGTGTACTCTATAATTTTTATTTGTGTTTGTAGTTTTATTGGTAGTTTGTGTTTGTTATACTGGAATTTTTATTGAATTTGGAAACAATAATCTTGCTTGATATTGTCTAATTTATTTTTTTTAGATTTTTTATACTGGTTTTATCTTTAAGGACTCAATTTCTGGGGATTTTCGGATCACGAGGAATCAATATTTGCAGACCCTTCATAGAAAAACCCCTTTATTGAATCCTTGAATAATTGTGACTCGTGAGATAGTCTTCAGGTCGGATTTCCTCTTTTCCCTTTTTCATTCCTTTTGCTTATATTAACTTAATAATTCTACTAATTTGGTTAAGTTCATGTGTTTAGTAAAGGTGTTATTAGCGATCTCTAAACACAAGGCATCTTTTATTAGTTAGGTACATAAATAATTTATTTTTAATTGAATTTCATAATGATTGCAATTTTAATTAATTTCAAATATGGTATCTTATTTTGTAACTGCAATCGTTATCCTGTGTCAAATTTTGGATTTAATTGGACTGAAAAAACATTTTCAAATGCACAATCGGTTTTCCAGTCCTTATGAATTGACCGCATCCTAGAGATTAACGATCACATTCTAACAGGTTGTTTCGTCGTTATTTTTGGCTTGTCATCGTTATAAATGTACTAGTCCATTTATTTATGAGTATAGAAGAACGATTAGGGAATGTGTCATTCTCGTTTTCTATTTTCTATTTTTGCTTTTGGAGAGTTTTTATGAATGGTATTCAAGACTTTAAGGATAGCTAAACCTATAAAAGATCTACTTAAATTTAACAAATGACATCATAATTAAAATGAATAAATGACATCATTTTGTTGATAATTGACTATAAACTATACATAGTATTAAATGATGTCTCCTTAAAGCGGAAACACAAAAACTCGAGAAATAATTGATGGATATTGGAGATATTTATACCAATTTATAGAACATTTATTGGGGGAAGGTTTTAGTATATTAAAATCATATACAAATAAAAAAGGAGTTTTATAATAGCTATAATAATGTATCTGCAATAGAAGTAACTTTTCTTTGTTTGCATCTGATTTTTAACAGCGATTCAAATCTCATTACGCAGAAAAGAAGGAAATCCAACCTCGAAATGATCGCCTGTGTTTTGTTTACGAATATAAAATATTTTTGTCATTGTAACAGTTTAAATATTTTTGAATATGTGCTGTAAATAATGGTTTTGTAGCTATTTTTGATCATTTCTAAATATATTTTTGTGTTTGTTTGATGTTGCGTAACATGCCCATGTCATGTCGGATGGAGGCTAGACTTAAGTTTGAAGCTATTTTTTCTTCTTGGTTGCTCTGTCAGGGGCAACGCCATGAGAATACTGTCAGTATGAAAATAAACCAATATTTTAAAATGGAAAATTTGAACCAATAAAATTTCAAATACATTTTTATTTCTTATTGGGCACAACATATAACACTATAACAGTCCCCGAATAGCAACATGTAGCTGCTGACAATATTCTCCTACTTCAAAATTCCCCGAGAATGAAAGCTCGCATTTCCGGTTGAAAAATAAGAGCCCCATTGAATTTTATCTCCAGAACTTCGTTATTATCTCCTACATGCGATTACACCTGGAGAGCGAGATGTGATTATCCGTATCGATTGATGTGTTTTCTTTTACTGGCGCCTCGGGTTCGAAAGAAAAGAGGGGCGTTCCGGACAATAATTCGATAAATTACTTTCGGAACAAGGTGAGGTGCAGTAAAAGGGCCCATGATGATAAGAATAGAATTCTTCTGGCATCCTCGATTTATTATTTATGTGCAATACGAGCATAGGATAAAAATACATGCCATCGATTGGCTATGTCTAGTCATATTGATAATGGAACAATTCTAGGATATAAATGGTGCTTTCATATTAAATTTTATACGAATTTATTTTATTGATATTATATAATGGATGTAAAAGAGAATGAATGGAAGAATTTAAAAAAAATGACTAATATTTTTCAATAAATTCATTTCATATTATGTGCTTTGCATAAAGATTATTACCTGAATATTGCGTGCAAAATGCATCATGGGAACAGTTTAATTTAATAAGCAGACAAAAACTAAGAGAAGTACCAATTCTTTAATATAACAGATGAATAGAAAAGTTTATGCTGGAAACGTGAAGAAATTTGAAAAATTTAACCTTCAGAATGAGTTAAAAAATTCTTTATTGGACATTTAGAAATCCCCGTGCGCCAATAAGTATCACAAGGAGCTTACAGAAGAAGACAACACTTTTAATAAAGACATCACATACAGAGAAGCTATTCAGGGATCCCATTCTCTTGAACTGCCCCTTTTCACAGAAGGGCACATTCAAACATGTCACTAATAAAAAACAACCATGCTCGAATTGGGACTCGAACCCAGGAAGTGCAGATCACGTTAAAGATGAGCGTTAAAATGGATTAAGGATGTTTTTTTAAAGAGAAGATATTTAGTGGAGATGCAGGATGGGTTTAAACTTCCATTTATACAATTCGAAGAAAGTATTATGTGTTCTTTCAAAGTGTCATTAGAAAAAGAAATTCTCACTTTTCTTCATCCTTAATTTCTTTTTACCTAGTAATGATAAGAATGTATGTTGAAACTACACAAATGAGACCATATGGTCTAGAATTCCTGAATTCGGCAAGATATACTTCGAATAGTGGAAATGTACACGTCGGAGTGAGGCTATTGAATTTTTAGTAACAATTCTAATAGATTAAATTCATGTGAGTTTTTGTTACAAAAACTCTTTTTCTTTACAAAAAAATTCTGAAAATATTATTTTGTAAAAATTATTTTTACGCATTTTAAAAATCTAATAAAAAGTTAGTGGTCTAAACATTTTTTGTTGTTTGTTTTTGTAGATGTTTTACTATCTTTTAAAATTGCTTCGGTTTAATTTTAAAAATATTTTTTATAACATATAAAAATATCAAATATTTTTTTTATCAAACTCATGCCCTTTTTCTATTGCTAAAATATAAAGATAAAAATTCTGCTGATTATTTTTGAAGTTCGCTAAAGGAATTAGGAAGTAAAATTACATTCCACAAGAGACAAGGGTAATTGGAGCGGTACTCTGACATTAGTGCCTTTAATGGAACTGTGTCTTAATTAGATTCGAGTCTATTAAGAAGGTTCGTACTAATTAAACCAAATTGAATGTAATTTAAATAAACTTATTTTAAAATGAATCTGTACTAAATGGCCCTAAACGTCCGTTCAATTGAGCTATAGCGAACACTGGGATGTCTGGATATCATTGCAAAAATATTCTTTCCTTCGTCAAATGCGATTGGTTATATACCCAAGTCGGACGGATTTTTTGTTACAAATACTCGCCTTTTTCGGTTTGGAAGAAGACAGAGTTTTTTAAGAATTCCAAAAAAATATCTGAGCCTACCTTTACTTGATAACCATCAGCCAATTGAACTCTCTTTTGAATATCAACCCCATTAAAAGCGTGTCTGTTATTACTTTGTCACACCGCGGAACTCCGAAACATCACAACGTTGCCGTTGCCGTCACAACGTTGCCGTTGCCGTGTCTGTTATTCCGGGGATTTTTTTGGGGGGTATATAAACAATAATGTTATGTTTTTTTGATATTATACATAATTTAAATTAGCAACATATTGAAGGATAGAAGTTGGCAGGGAAATTCTTATCCTAAATATTTTTAACGTTTATTATAAAATTTTCTTAGTTAATGCAGTAAAATTTGTTTTTAACATTTTGTAATAAAATTCTAAAATTAAGAGTTAAGGGAGAGAAAATTAAAAGCATTATTTACTTTCCAAAAAATAACAAATTAAATATATTTTATAATTGTATTGAGGAAAATTAGATAACTAATTTTCGTAATAAAGAAATGCCTTTCACTTCCAGATAATAAATGTCCAGATTTTAATTCAAATGAATTTGGATGAATTTTAACGAAAAATTTTTAATAAAAAAGTATTTTACTCGAAAGTATATTTTTTATCAGCTGCAACAGCGCTGAGATTCTGAATGGCTTTTGATCTAATATGCAGCATGACTATCTTTAAAGTTCCACTTTGAAGTGGATATAAAAGAAACATTGCAGCAAAGTCTAGAGGACAAATGTTATCAAATTTGGTAATAGTTTAAAAGTTGCCCTAAAAATTTGACTTCCACCAATAGAAAATTGTAAAACTCAACACTAGGAGCGAATGGCTCTGTATGCAATATTATAAAGCAAAAGAATAAAGACATTGGTTTAAAAAGTGCTTAATCGTTTCTGAAATTTGTTACAAAATATGTTCTATGTGGTGTGTAGCACTTTTTAAAAATCACATCCTGCCATTAACATCCTGCAAGTTAAATCACATCCTAGCATTCTAAACAGCATCTGTTAGCACATTAGGAGGAATGTTATGTAGAGGTTGATATATGGCATCTTTCACTTCTCACGATTGTTTAAATTATCCTCATAAGCAGTGCTTTAGAGATAATATCCAGAAGTCAAAGGGGTCGTGGTTTGGTAACCTAGATGTCCAAGAAGTAGAGGTTTCTGCCTAAAATCCGTTTATTCTCGAAATATTACTTGTGTGACAATGTACCCATGTAAGGTAGGCCCTGCCCTACACAAAATGCATGTTGTCTAAAATACTACGTTGCTATAAATATGCTATAACGAAGCGTTTTAACATTGACTGTAATGCGATTCGATCAAACTGCATGTAACAGGTAAAATTATCGACTGCTTTTTAATGAAAAATGGCCCAATTATGAAACGAGCCGTCATACTACACTAAAAGGTGACTTTAAGCGAATGCAATGGGACTGGGTCGACAACAAGGAGGATTTATATGATCCAAATTCAGAAGTTATATTTATTGGCATCATCATTTAAGTACAAATGGAACTCATTTGTCCAAAAAATGTCCCATGGTCAATGTTCGCTCTTTTCTATCCATGCAAAGAATTCCAAAGTGAAAGATCCCTTTCCAGCAAGAGAGTTACGTTGAAGTTTTTGAACACGTTTTGTTTTTTATTAGTCTAACTGCAGCACTTTACTCGCAATTTCGCACATTGTACTCTATGGTGCATTGATCCGACGTGTGACTACACGTACGCTATACGTACTGTGTGGGCTTTCCATTGTTGCCTCCTCCACTTCTAATGCAACAACTTCAGCAGGTTTTCTTTAGCTCTCAGGTGCAACAATTAACAAACCCCTGGCTTTAAACTTGGCCATCATTTTTCTCAAACCCTGAGGTATCATTGACCATCGGCGTATTCCTCTTACTGAACGATATACCTATGCAAAGCACGCCGTTCATTGCTATCATATTCATAGTAACATTTAAGGAGAAAAGCACGGTTACGTGATATACATTATCGATTACAATGAGAGCTCGTATAAACAAGCTCAAGTTTATCTGGAAAATCAAATGACATTTCAAGCATATCTAAATAAATTATTTGTTGCTTTCTTTTCGTAAGCTGCTTACAAGACACTGCAAGTTTCCACAATCCCACAAATAATTTCGCTTCAGAAACGACTAAACACTTTTTAAACCAATGTCTTCATGTCTTATGTTGGTTAATAGTATTGCTTACAGCGCCATTTCCCCTCTGGTGGTGGAGGTTTGAACGTTTTTGGTGGAAAAGAAATTTTCATGACTTCCTTTGAACTGTTACCAATTTTGATTACATTTGGCCCAATACTTCTCCTTTTATGACCATTTCAAAAGCAATGCTAATTACAACCACTCTGTATATAACCATGGCCATGAGTACAGGGCATTTCTGCATTTTTTAATCATTTACAGAGATTAAAAAGATGTAGGTAACAAATTGGAAGAAATTTGGTTTAAGTCTACTATTCAGATGTAGAATGCATTTTTTTCTTTCAGCTTAAAAGAAAACTTAACAATTCCCCAATAAATATTTAAGTTAGAAGAGAGAAATGAGTTATAAAGCGATTTCTATTCAAAATGCCGATCAAAGCGCAAATAGAGGATGAAAGAGTAATATTCTTCATCAATTCATTTACCTAAATTATACCATGTCCTAATCCACTACGCAAATATCGAGAAAATATTTATATTTTACAATGTTGATTTAGTCTATATTTATCTCCAAGGAAATAATAGAAAAGCTTATAAAATTTATTTTAGAATTTTGCTCTCTTCTAGTATATATTAAGATTTATCTCATAAACATTGAATATACAATTTAGATTATTTTTCAATTTTAATTTCATTTTCACTTGTAGCAGCTATTTTTTTATTTCCTGTCACAAATTGTTTAAATATCAAAAACAAGATTAGAACAGTACTATATTGTAAGCAATGAATGTTGATCAAATTTTTGTTTACCAATAATTGAATATAATTGGATATTACATAACTTCTTTTTAAATTAAACAAATATTTCTGTGATATCAAATTAAAATTTAGCAAATAATAACGTACGAAACAAAATTAATTTTTTTTTGCTTTGTGGGATTGCAATAGCATGAAATGGGTGTTATAATTTAATAATGAAAACCAATTTTGGGCCCTTTCAATAAATTTCTAGAACATTTTTTAAAATGTTCGTTTAAAGGATTGAAAAAAATGTCTATCCCTAATTTTTTTCACAAATTATGTATTTCTGAAATGTTTGAAATGATGTAATAAATAATTCATTGCCCAAGTTTAAGAAATATGGTTTATATTATCATGTCAAATTTTATCTTAAATATGAATAAAAAAATTCTAACTCAAAAAAATTCTTTTTTCGCCTCTGAGACAAAGAGGAATCTCACATGCATTTTTTCAAAAAATTTTGTAAGAAGAACCCCAAACTTTAAGAATCAATTTATCTCATACGTTAAACAATGAACATATATTATGTTTCTCACAGAACAAATGAAAAAATTGAACTAAAGAATGAGTCTTTATGGCTATAAATTAAATTACCAGAGGGGATTTTTGGGAAATTTGATAAAGATTGATTGTTCTGAAATTCATTTTAACATGCATTGTGTTTCAACATATAATAAAAATTAATGAAGTAATCCTTTATGAAACCATGCATCTTGATTTACATTTTAAAATAATTTTTAAAAAATTATTATCGGAACTGTATTTGTTATAAATAAATGCCTTATATTTTTTTAGTATGGCTGTTGTAATATAATCTGGCTGTTGTAGTTTTTAAATCAAGGAAAAGATTTCCGTAGAAAAAAAAATTAATGAATCCTTTTTTTGTTTTATTTTTTATTTTTTATGAATTCCGTTTTCAAAAATATGCGATATTATTTTTCTTCAAATTAAATTTTTTTAAGTACTCAGCAATGGCCAATTATATTATAATTTCTTCAAGTGCAAATAACTTATTCCTCATAAATTCAAATTAATTTTGAGAAGATATCGCTGTACTCGTAAAAGAAAGATAAATGTTTTGCAAATGATAATAAAGTTTTGAGAAAATTTATATTTAAAAAATGTGACCTCAATTAAAAAAGAAAACCTCATGATTTATTTCGATAGAAATTTCTTTTAAAAATAAGATTTCATAAGGATTGTAATTTAGCTTTAGGCTAAATTTGTGATATATTTAATAAAAAAATCTAAATTTCACTCACTGTTAGACATAGGCGTGAGAAATACATATGATAGTAACATAAATTTATTATAATAGTAATTTTGATAGTTTATACTTCTCAAAATTATGGAAGAATTTAATTTTCCCGGTGTTTAAAATAAAAAATGCTGCGTAAAATATCTTAAAAAAAACTTTAAGACATTTCTTTATCGTTTGTATAATCCTGAGTGGAAAAGTTTTGAAGGGTTAGTTAGGTTCTCACAACAAGATTAATGTAGTGATGAAAAAATTGTCATCACTTCATTAAGGGGATTATTAGACAGGAAAAATTTTTCTTAATAGCAAACAATGTAAATAAAATTTATTTACAATCATTTGAGATCTTTGAAGAGTTTCGTGATGTTGATTTAGTTGGATTCGTAACCACAGCAGTAAAAGCAGTGATTAAAAAATTGTCAGGATTTCATTCAATGCACTCATAGGTCGGGAAAAATTTTCCCTTCAGGAAACTATGAAAATAAAATTTGCCCACAACTATTAGAGACATTCAGGGGGGAAAACTGTTGTAAGATAACGTTCATATCAAATCATTTTTGCAGTTAAGTACAATTATATGTTGCTAAGAGACGTTTAGGACAAGTTGATATTAAACATCCAAGGTAACTCTTCATATTTAAGTAATTAACAACTTAAAGAATTTGTTATGTGTTTCGTGTTTTGTAAATAGTTATTAATAACACAACTTCAAGAACATAACATTTCCTTCGTTCTATAGGATTTATTTGACAACTGCAGACCCCAAATTGTAACAACTACACAAACGATCCCAGACTTGAATCTGAGCTCCAAACATTTTCTGCAAGCAGTTATCGGACAGTTAAGATATTATAACCTTGCGTTAACAGAAAATATATTTAAAAAGGAAATACAAAAAACATTTTATGAAAGAATATTTTGCTGTAAAAATTAATAATTATTATTTCAGTAAATATTATAAGGAATTTACAATTTTATAATTATTATATTAATATTATTAAAATTGCTAGATCATTAAGTATTAGTTGACTAGTAAAGCCATCTAGTGTGAAGAAAATTAACATGTCGTTACAAGTTCAATTTCAAAAGTCTAAATATTATCATGTGAGAGCATAAAAGTTGATGATTCAGGGCGGGTACTTAACTGGACGATATCGATTTTTATAATTGGGAAAGAATGCATGCTTTCGTGCTTCCCAAATGGCCGAAACCACTTAATGCCGACATTTTAACAATTTGATCGATAGAAAAGAACTTTCAACATTCTTAAACCCTGTTCAGATGTCCCCTGCGCGTTTTGTGGTATGCACATTTTCCCCTCTTTCCCCTCTCTTTTGGTTTTCCGGGTTCTTTGATATCTGTTCAATTTGACAATAATTTGCTGGAAGTTCTCGATCGACGTTCATATGGAGGGGTTGTCCTACAAAGGGTCAGAAGGCAGATTTAAGACCATATACATAAAAGCAGCTGTCCGCCGAAAGGGGACTTTAAGGTCTAGCAGTCTTGAATATAATGGATCCCTCACTATTACAGTTTGTGTTATGCAAAGGAATGAATACCTGTACATTCATGGTGTAATTTGTCCTTATGAACCTTAAGGGCAAATTAAAGTTCATAAGGACAAATTATACCACGAATTGACTTAAAGGAGAATGCTATTGATTGCAAGAATGCTATTGATTGCAGTGAGGCTGGTTGCTGGTGGCTTTGGATGCTCTTCCCAGTCAAAAGCGACACAGATGTGGCTCAATTTCTCCTCAAAGTCTTTATGAAGAAACTTACAAAATATATAAGAGGCCAGCCGTATTTTTACTAGAAGTACTTCAAAGATATTTGATGAAAAGAGTAAGAAATCCTTTCTTTTTATATGAAGTCTTTACATCATGAATTACCTATTTATAAACGATCCATCTTTTGTGATAAGAACCACCTCAAAAATTATTATGTATCTTCTTCATAAGACTAATCGGCAGTTTCTACATTTCAAAATATTTTTCCTTCCTTAAATCTATTTACTTCATTTTTCACAATTAACGCATAATAAGGAATGATAATGAACTAAATAAGCCGAGAACAAAAGCAGTTTAAGCAACAAAGTTTAACATTGTTATTTTCAATCATTTTTAATAATTATAAAATGCAGAATTTAGCTCGAAGTTCTTGACACCATTAATTATCTAAACAATGTCTCGCGTCAGCAAATGATCATTAAAATTCGTAATTAAGTTATTTGAAAGTTTAAGCAAAAGACTTTCGAAATCAGAATCACGGATTAGATGTTTATTTTCAACACTCAGCTCATTAGCAGACAAAAGATTACAAACAAAGTGATCTCTAATCTATTGTTCTTGGTTGCTCTTAAATTTGAAGCCTTAGAAAATACACTCATAATAACATTATTTATTTAAATTGCAATAATAACATTTTCTTTGTTTTTTTAAAAAAGTTTTTTAAAAATAAATAATTCTATAATTTCATATAAATGAAGTATGACCAAAATTTGACTTTGCCGTAAATAAATGACTTGTAGTGTAAAATTAAAGTTTCTACAATTGCTTTTTTGTTTTTCCTCCATATTACAGGTCATAACGAAATATCGATATGCTTATGAAACCTTTCCATTTATTTGAAAATAGTCTGTAATATTTTATAAACTTCAAATTGTTGCATATTTCCAACGCCTATTCGCATTCATATTTGTTATTTCTAACGCTGTTTACAAACATTTGATGTTTCTTTCGTTACTTTATTATTTCATCGAGGTTTTCTAATATGCACTGTTTACTTAGTGGATAATATGTTTATTTAATGTCAAGAAGCAGAAGTCATTATTTTGAATACATATACAATAGAAAATTCACTTTACTTTTTCTTGGAATGGTTATTTTGGTTTACTGGAGGAATGTTTTTGTGAGAAACATTTGTTTATTTCGAAATTCAATAATATTAAAAATTATTTTTTATAATGTGAGAACATGATGTTTGGGTTACGGTTTTGAAGCCACAAATTGGCGCATAAATCGCAGAAAATTGGCGATTTATCGCTTTTGAGGTAACAAATTTTAACTTTTAAATTCAGTAGAAAATTATAAAGAAGGTTGACACATTTTGCGACTTACAACATAAATCAAATGTCCATCGTTCGAAACCATTTTGAATAAAAGTTTCGTAAAAAAAGAAAATTATAATTATAATTAATAACAAAAATTAAAATATGGCATCGCGATGAAGTTTTAAAGTTTAAATGAAAAAAAAATAATATTGTTTTTATTAATATCGAGCATGCATTATCTATAGTCATTTGATTGTTTGAAACCGTTTTACATTGGTTAATAATTTAAATTAATTAAGACAAACATTGCCTGAAAAATAATAATGCTTTCATATGATAACAGAAAATTCGAAATAGCAGATTTCCTCTTTTTCTTAAAAAAATTCTGTTTATAAGTTTTTTTTTACTAAGCCGTGCTTGATATTTGATCAATTTTTGTGAAAATAATTACTAAGATAATGTATATTGTCACTATTATAGTAAAATGTTAACAACAATTGTGTTGTTGTTACTAATGGAACTTGCCATAGACAAGATCGCTGATGCAACAGTAGATTTAAGCCGAAATAAGTGTCTCTTGTTTGAAGTAGAGCCAACTAGGGCCAAGAGAATGACTTTATTTACACACTTTGCATATTCGCTTGCACAGTCCGTTTTTACAGTGGAGCACATTCACGCGCCTCTTAGATAGAGCACAGAGAAATAACCATGTCCTAACCCGGACTTGAACCCGGAAAGCACTGATCTGGAGGAAGACGCGATACCTCTGCTCCAGGACGTCTGCACATCAATTTTTATTGAAGTATAGTGATTGTATGGGATATCTATGTCTTTTCTGGAAATTTTATATGCTGTCATAAAATGTCATATCTTCTAATGATATCAGCTACAATATTAAAAGATTTTCGTAAGCTTTACGTGATCTTAGTGTCGTAATATCATAATTGATTAAATACAAATCCAATGTACAGTTTTAAGAAAAGAGTTTTGATATAAATTAATATTAACTTAGGGACACATTACCGAAAATACGAGAAAAAAACTTTAAATTGTAACTTCTTATGATTTTTTTTCATTATTATCACTAAATAAATTTTTAGCACAAATTTGAGAATGATAATATACCTATCATAGTTTTCACTTTTCCCGTATATGCATTTTGCAAAGAGATTTTGTAATCATCATCAAAAACAAAACTTTATTCACGATTTCGATGAATTTCTATGTTCCAGACATCTCTGAGTGCAGAGGACACATTCCAGGAACTGCGTCGTCAATTCTGTGAACAAGATAATAAAAAACCATTTTAAACTAGATTAATGAAATTTGTTATACAAGCCGTTTATTAAGTTTACAGATTGCTTTCAAATTTTGTACGAAATTCAAACAGAGGAAGTCAGTATGTATATTATTTTTTATTGCTTTATTAATAGTTGAAATCGAAAAATGTAATAACTCCTTGTGATATGTTGTAATATACATTTAATTATATATATATATTACATTGAAATTTACATAGAAATTGTAATACAACATTACAATTTCATTAAATTACATTGAATTGTAATTAAATAGAAATACTGATAAATTTTTTCATCAATTCATATCAAAATTTAAGATATTTTTTCTTTACTATGAATAGTTATAAAAATTCTCCATTTAAAGTGCATTAATTCCGTGGCTTTTATATCGTTCCAGAATAAATTTTTTAGATTAAAATTGTTTCAAATCTGAAAAAAATCTCAAAATCAACTGCATAATGAAATAATGGGAAACTGATAAAGAGGACTTGATTGCGATTGTAAAAGCTAGACATGAAATACCGAAGGATAATTAAAAAGCATAACAGGGTGAGGGTAAGTACTTTGCCCTACATTCAGAATATCCCAGGCCTTTAGCAGGACATTATTGAAAAGGATGAAAATACAAATCAGCTAATTAATGGCTTACCCAGGACAATTTATCAAGCTCTCTTAACAAATCGAATCTCCAGGACATTAAATGGTTCGATTAGATCGAGGGCATCAATCAACAGAGGAATTAGAGGAATGTTTGAGACGTTGCCAAACATCTTTCCAGTTGCATTTGCAGAAGAAGATGCAACTTTGTTATACCATTTATGGAATTGTACAAGAGGAAGTCAAAGTGGATTAAATTGAACTGACAAACCTTCAGTTGCTGTTCTATAGCTACAAGAAATAATTCAAGATGAAACAAAATGTCTAAGACATTCATTTCAACAAAACTAATAGAATTTTTTCTACAGGAAAAACAGAATTCTACTGAGATCATTTGATTTTTTTTCTTATAAAAACTTTTTCTTACTTTCTCTTAGTTATTATCAGTAATACGTATTTGACCTTTAGATTTTTGATACTAAAGCTTTTATAGTGCTCTTGAATAGGAATATTTTTCTTCGAAATAAATGAAAGTATAACATTCGATTCAATGGTTAGTGAAGAATATTATTTATTATTTTACTTCATCTCTATGATACTGATCAATATATCTGAAAGCATTGTACAATACTACTCGATCTTTTGTGCTTCTGTTACAAATTTAATTTACAAACAACGGAAGTAGTTTTCTAAAACATTCTCACATACTGTGTGTCCACCAAGAGAACATTTCCAGACAATCATCTATGTTTACTGCGGGTGTTATAGAAGCAGGTTATTGTGGGAAGAAAAAGTTTCTCGGAGTTCCAATTAGCGCCAATTTTGTGACATTTGGTCTTATTGTATTTAATTTTTGAAAACAAATTCTTACTATCTCTTTAAAGTTAAAATCTCGGAATATTGAAAATATCTGATATTCTTGTTATATGTATACAAAAAAAATGCAAATCAAACTGAAAAACAGAATAATTATTTGTAAGCCTAACGATTGGACAAGAAGAAAAAAATATTTAGGAATTAGAATCATGTATAACTAAAATTCAATCGTCTTCATTCATTTTTAAAAATTTATGTCAGTAATTATATGAAATTCTGCGTAGCAAACGCGAAATATTTGGTCTAATTTAACAAAAATAATAGCACAATTAATCGTAATTATTTCATAACTTTTATAAAAGGATTTTTTATTATGTTATAAATTAAAATGTTCATTATTAAATATGTTTGAAACCTTTCAAAATTTTTTTTTTTCGGATGTATATACTATTTTCCGAAACATGAAATTTACATTTACCACACAATCAATTTTTAGATTAATTAAAAGATGTAAAATTTAAAGTATAAAAATTATTAAATAATAAAATGCAGTTAATACGACCAAAGCGAGGAGACGAATGAGTAACGGGTCTCTTTATAGCTTCAACTGATGCCAAGACGGACGTCTTGGCAGAGGGGAAGAACGTCTTCCCCGTATTCTAGGAGTCCTGGGTTCAAATCCTTCTTCGGGCATGGTTGTTCTCCTTCTGGGATCTCTGTATGTAACGTATACTTACTTCTGTAAGACAATTATAGGTTCTCGGAGTTTTTCTAAATTTTCAATAAAAATTAAATGAAAAAAAAACTGATACCAGCGAAAAGAATATCTCCCCCCAGATTTCTACCTAATTCCACCCATTCAAGTTGGATCTACGATACAAAAAACTGTTTCTATAACGTCCACCGTAAACAAATACAGTTGTCTAGAAGCGTTCTCGTGGTGGACATACAATATTCTCTGTGTGAAAGGTGTGCTTTGCATAGCATTGGCATACAAAAATTATGAAATATTATACTTTGAAGAGAAGTTAGCGTTACGGCAAAATCGGTTGTGCCAACTTTGGTGAATTTTCGGTACTTACGTATTGTACCTTCCAACTTTATCGCCAAATTTGAAGTCGTCGCCAATTAGTTGCTAAACCACCAATCATGGCAATCTGGCAATGGTTTAATCCGTTGATCTTTATCACCAAATTTAAATTCGCCGCCAATGAGTTACTAAGCCGTTAACGATTGTTGGCGAAGACGATATAATACGTAAGTATCGAATTTTCTTAGATATTAATCACTGGCATGCGGTTAATAGTATCCGAAAATCGAATTTGTGTTTCAAAAGTTTTTACCAATCGATTGAAAGAAAAATTTAATACAAAACTACATTTATGGTCATTAATTGCCAAACTAAATTTTGTATATTTAAGTCACTGCTTTTTCAAACTATCGCGTTTATATGTTTCTGTAGACAAATGGTCCACCTCTTCTTGCACATAGCTCAAATTTTATAAGTTAGACGTTAAATCCGTACACGTTAGACGTTAATATAATCCATATATAATATTATCCGTGCACGTTAGACGTTAAATCCGAAATTCATATAAAGGCATTAGATTTAAAAAAAATTTGTCTCCAACTTATTGAAAACAATTCATGAAAAAAAATATATCATGAAATAAATTGAGAAACAAGAATAAGAATAAAATGCTTGAAGAAAATGTCGAATAAATAGCCTAAGAATAGCCAAGAAATTGTATTTTTCGTGTTATGAGTTCTAGCAACACTCGTGTGAATTTATTCGGAAAACAGGGAGGTAGCAATCGAAGGGTTGGGAAATTATTATATCGACAGAAGAAAAATGTTTGCCTTTCTGACTTCCAAACATTTCAAATTTTCTGAACTATTTGAGTTTTGAATATTTTACGGTGGTATCATTTTTCTAATTTATGTTGAGAATCCTATTCGTATATTGGAAAATCGTTTTTCATATGCATTTTTTTCAAGCCTTGGTCAATATATCTCTTAAATTTCTGAAAAAAGATTAGAATATCAAAACTCTTGCTCTCTTACATTAATACATTTTATTATTACTAAATTAATATATTTAAATATATTTATTCCTTTAATTAATTTCTGATGTCTATTTTTTATGAAATCAACTTACATCATTTTTACTGATATTTTTATCAGTAAAAATCAATCAGTTTTATCAGTTATCAATTAGTTTCCCTTATTTGGTGGTAAACAAAAGAAAGTTGGAGACCTTCTGTCCATACATCAGATAAACAGTTGGTTTACCTGGTTGCATTTGATACCAGTTCACTCTCTGATATACATCTAAATTTTCATTATTCTCACAATAAAACATTTTTAAAATCAAATTGTTAAAGATTTTTAAATCACAATACAGAAATATAAAGTAATATTAAAATTTAATAGATATAAAATTGTAGGAGATATTTTAATACTTTTGACCAGCCTCAGTTATTCTGTAAATGAGGATTCTTAATGAAACCTCAAAACGCTAATAAAAACTATATAATCTGAGTTACATGTTGATTTTAAGGTTAACATAACTTGAAATTGAATTTTTAATTACTTATGTAAACTGCCCAGATGATAAACATTATCTTTATTTTCAGCAATAAAAAACCGTTATGTGATTAAATATTTGAAGAAACAATGAAAAGCGGTTTATATTTTGTTGAAAACGCATTGTTGAAAATTATGATATATTCTTTTAAATCTCCAAAATTCAGAAAAATTTACACTCCTGTTAAATGGGTGTAATTAAAATGTCAACATTTTGAACATTTGAAGTATGTAAGGATCCTTATTTGTGCACAGTATTTTTTTTCATAATTTAGCTTTGAAACGAGTCTAGAATTAATTTAGTATTTTTCCACACACACACACCATTTATTATTATTATTCTTTACTGATTTTCATTTTTATTATCATGAGAAAAAAAATGACGTTTTGGTTTCGGTTTTTAAGCCTTGAAATGAATGGGGTTGTTTTAAACTGGTTATTCAAGAAAAAAAAATTCTGGTCTGGGGTAAAAAAAATTTAATACTAGATTTGGAGATGGTCAAAAATTCTTCCTTTTTTAAGTGTTGGAGAAAAGAAATATGAATCATGTGAGAACATGATCACTTTCTGTCAGATTGAACACACGTAACTTAAAAAATAATGTTCTCACATGATGAATTGACTTGTTCAATAGAGATTTGAACATTTTTTATTATCATGTGAGAACATAATGTTGTTTTCGTTAAGGGTTTTTGAATAGTTGAAGGCAACGAATAATTGAATCGCGAAGGCTATGAATAGAGCCTGAATGTTAATATTCATCAACAGCTTTTAATCGCATATATTTTTTATCCGCTTTTACCGGTATTGCTTTATTTTTATGTACGCTTCTTTGAAAGCAGATACATCTTTAAATGGTTGACCTGCTCTTACCAATAATACTTTTTCTAACTACTTAATGATTTAAGTTAATTAAGATAAATAATGACTGAAAAAATAATAATTTTCTTGCATTATAACTTAAAATTTGTCATCATAGATTTTATTTTTAATCTGTGTGTTTATTTCCTTTTCTATATTATTTTTATTTTATTATTCTGTTATTAAAATTGTATGAAGTTAATTTTCTTAAAAAGGCACCCTCATGCTTTTAATTCTAAAAATACCCCGAATTAGATGCCAGAAATTAATAAAAAAACGAAAGTAAATATTTTAATATTAAAGATTGGAAAAGATTGCATTTGCCATATAACATATTTAATATTGTATAAATTTCTTTAAGGATTCAATTGCTTTAATAATACAATTAAAATATTTTAATCTCATTAAAATATTATTTTTCAGACAGTGGAGTCATATTGAATCTTAATTTCATAAAATCTACTTTTTGGAAAATTAATTTTAACTCAAATGCTTCTCAAATAATTTTTTTAGAATAATAAAGTACTTTTCTTCATTTCGTTTCGTTTCTGTCTAAAATCTTTTCCCCTCTATTACTCTCTTAAGTGTTTAGAATGTTATCTTAATTTGTTATTCTCTTCTAATATACGATCATAAATTATTCATATGCTATTATTTCATTTTAAATAAATTAAATTTATGCAAGGGTGCTCTTATCTTTTAGTTGATCAGCAGGAAATAACTTCTATTGACGCTGATAATCAACTTTTAGTTTAAGTTTAAAATTTTAATGGACCATTTACGAAATTGATATGCATTATGATTGGACAAGATTAAAACCAATCCAGGCAACTAATTTAATTGCATTTTATTCGCTATTTAGCAGAAAATATAACGCAATAAGATGATTAAATAATTCCTCGTAAACATAAAAAAAATTGAAAGAAAAAATTGTTTTATTTCGCAGGGTTAGGAATGAAAGTTGCTATAATTATGAACTATGTAATCTCTGTTTCTACTAGAAATAAAGTGAATGTGTGAGTGTGTGTGTGTTGGCGCATTATTAGCAGATTACTTTACCTACATGTATCAGATTCAATGCTCATATAATATAAAAGTTTAGGATTTTTTTTAAAATTTTTTATTAGAAATTTAATTAGTTTAAAATCTAGCTGGCGTTGACTGCGATAACCATTAAAAATATTATCGCTTAAAAATGGATTTTACAGTTCTTTGAGATTAAAAAACACATAATTTTAATAGTACTAATTTAATAGCGGTACAAAGTTTTCTAGAAGTTTGGCATTTCAAAAATATGTAGATTTTGGTTAATTTAATAGATTAAACAGTTTTCCTGAAAGACAAACCATTATACCATTGGGGGGACTGGTTCAGAGGTGATCGTTCTGTGATTGAAGTCTAAATTACTATCTGTGGTTGAAATACTTGAATGAAGTCCACCCCTTAAAAAAGTTTGAGACGCTTCTGTAGTAAAGTCGTACTCTTGAAGCTTTACTACTCAGCAGGATTTTAAAGTGTCCTAAGTCACAACAACAAAAAACCTCTTTTCCATTTTTTTTTCAAATACTTAATCACGTGATATGCTATTGTTGAAAATAAAGAAGAATTGTTTTTTTTAAATATCTGTGTAGTTTACAAAACGATTGAAAGGGGAACTTATTTTGCCGCAAAAGTACATTAACCGAATATTTACATCGTTAATAGTATTTATCGTGGGAAGGGTCCCAAATAGAAATTTCCACGCACGCATTGGACAGAGTACATGCAAGACATTTGAAATAAAAAGTTTTTTTTTTATGACTGACAGTTTGAAGGAATGATAGTAATGAAGTTATATGTAAATAATACAACCGATATGAAGTATGACCAATATCCACGATAAAACAACTGGTCGTCAAAGGCGACTAGTAAAAATCAAATAATTTATTTCTGGGCTGAAATGAATGTTATGTATTCTTTAAAAATAAAGCAAAGACAAAGTTAAATGATAACTGTCAGTTTCTTTCTAATTTACACAGGAAAATTTAATGAAATTTCAGCATTAAGGTTATTTTATAATTTTATATTCCAAATTCTTTTGTCTCCTACTTAATTCTAAAATGATGCAAGGTATTTTGAACCTGATGTTTGACGTCATTAGTTTAGGTCACTTCACTTGACATCAAACCTATAGATATTTAATCAGCATCGTATCTGACATTTAGTCAACCCTATAACGGAAGCTAATATGTAAATATAAGATTTTAGGCATGGTATAAATGCATATCTTTAGGTTAGTAATGTACTGTTCTCAGGTCGTGTAATGACCAACTATGTATTAAAAAGTTGTTCATATAACTATAAATATTTTATCATGCGTTTCGTTTTTTTCCTCTTAATAAATTATGTTTGATTTAAATCTTTCATTTTGTAGGCCCTATTTTTTAGAGACTTTACTTGTCATCATTCTACTGCAGTTACTCTAATGTCAGACGGCTAATTATAAATGTTTTAGGATCTCTGGCCGTTACATATGTGTCTCTTTAAGAGAAAAAAATATTTTATATTGAATAATCAACTTATAATTGATTTATTCAATTACTCACGATCTTGTAGGTCACAGAAAATGCAGCAATCTCGAGAAATTGAATATTAAGATTATACAACGAATTTGTAATATTACCTTATTATAATTTTTTGATGAAATTTACAAAGAGGAATTTACAGAGATTTTAAAAGTGAGTTAAATTGATATCAAGTCAATTCTCTCAACATTATCAAGAGATTTGTTCACCATTTTGTAAAGAATTGGTGATGATGGTTACATTAATGTAGAAAAAACATTCTGAAATCTCGGTAGTATTTGAATCAGAACTTCTCAACTTTAATGCATTTTATCTTCGTATCTGTATAGATTGAATTAACTCCATTTAAATATGGCTAAATATTGATTCCATAGATGGTTTTGAAATAAAACAAACCAAAGAGCGAAAAACAAAGAAAACTAATCTTCAATTTTCTTAAAATCAGCTTTGTTATGTAATCAATTTTGATATATTTTTTCTGTATTGTTTTGTCGCTGTGCAGTTTTCTTTTAAATTTATATATACTAGGATGTAACATAGAATTAATAATTTTTTAATGTCGTTTTCAATATAAAGTGTGCTCAACGGCAATGTCTAGAATTTTTTTCTCCATTTTAAGCCTTAATACTTTGACTTTGCAAAATAGAAAATTAATAATAGATAAGGATGTTTAAGTACCAATTAGTTTTAAAGAATGGTTAATATATGGTTTTGAAAGGAAACAGTGTAAGGATCAATTGGTATATCAATCCATTATTTAATATCTTTTTAAAATGGCTTTTTATTTCTAACTTGAATTTTAAATTTATTTTTTAAAAAAATATTATTTGGATAAGGATAAATAAAATTACTTAGCTCTTAGTTGGATATCATTAATGTTAAATAAGAAATTTTGTACGGATATGATTGATGATGTATGCAATTACAAAATTGTTTTATGGATATTGTTAATGATAAATTAGCTCTAGTGTGGATATTGTTAACGATGAGAGTTATATATATATATATATATATATATATATATATATATATATATATATATATATATATATATATATATATATAGGGTGGATGTTAACTAAGGGAAGGATTTGAATAAGATAAATATTTAATAAGAAATAAATATTTGTCTGAGTAAATATATATACTGGTATTCTTAAAAAGCAATCTAAATAGATCACAATACAGAGATAAAGTTTTTTAAAGAATGTTTAAAAAGTCAAGACCAAACTGATAAACTGTCTGCTGGTGCAACAACTATTAATAAACTTCAAATAGATTGTGTTTATCTTGAAATACGTGCATCTCTGGGAAATAGAGAAAAGAACATGATATCAGAATACATCGGCAGGTAATGTGGACAATGTTATATATGATGTAGTTTACCAATCAGTTGTGATTGTTGCATTAATTATCTTGCCTAAAAACTGTACAAAAATTAGAACTGTACAAGAATTAGATTAGAATTAAAAACTGTACAAGAATTAGATTTTCCAAATTTTATAATTTTTTTTCTTTGAACTTTTGTCTGCAACAAATACTGAAAAACGTAAAAATAAGGAAAGATTGATTTTCTCGTAAGTTTTTGAATGTTCCATTAATAATAATAAATATTCAAAAATGTAAAAATCACTAAAGCGTAATTTCCCTATAATTTTTTGAATTTTTAGTTAATAATAAATAAATGATCAAAAATATAAAAATTTGAAATGTGTCATGCTCCAACAAATTTTAGAATATTTATTTAATAATTTGTTCGAAATAACGAAAAAAAAATGTTTATAAATTGGGACTTTACATCAAACTTTCAAATTCTCACTTAATGAACTTCCATCTGCAGGAAATAAGTAAGCCAGTAATCAAGATAACAATTAAGTTAGATAGTAAGATTGCACAAAGTAATTAATAGAAATCTATCAATTACTTTGAGAGATTGCTAAGAAAACATTCAGCTTTTACATGTATGGCTAGATCTATAAAGTAAGTATTATTTTTCATAAAATCGTGTTTTTAAGAGTAAAATCTAAAAGTACTTTTTCAGGTCTTAAATTTTATTTTAAAAAATGATATTGAATCAGTTATAATTCGAGGATGTACACTAACTACTGAAAAGAATGAAGATGAAAATTTGAATAAAATAGAAATTAACAATTCTGGTACCGGCAAAAAAGACACTCTTAAGCATACATTTGTTAAAATTCAAATACCAAGAAATTTAGGATATAGCCTCAATAAAAATATAAAAGCTTCTCTAAAATTCACTAACAGAATTGAGAAAGAATTTCCGTCTGAAAAGAGACAGAAAATTTACTTCGTTGGGTTTTCGTTCCCCATTTTTTTATTTTCGAATTTAATTATGCAAGTATCTTCCAGTTTTTCATTTCAAGACATTAACTTTTTATTTTTTTGAATTTAAATTAGGTAACCGAGTTTCATCATTAGAAAGAAATACAGACTGCATTTCAATTGGATTTCATCATCAGAATCTAATCTGTTTTCGACATTCTACTTTTTAATTTTAATTAAATTAAATAGAAGATATAAAATGTGAGTAAATTGAGTAAAATAAAAAAAATATTGACTTTGTCATTTTAAATGGGAGAAAAAAAAATTAAGAAATACTTCATTTTAAAATTTATAGTGCATGTTTATATCATAGAATTGTATGGAAATAAAATTATTAGCATGTCAGAACACGATGTTGATTTGGGAATGAGGTTTGTGGCGTCAACAAAAATACGTTGGCGAAAAATAAAAATTTTATTATCTGCATGAGCATCTCAAAAAATCAGCCTTTAATAACGCGTAGCCATTGCATTTACAAAAGCTCTGAATAAAACGAAAATAAATTCATATCTACAGCAGATAAAACCTAGAAAAATATCATTTTGAGCACATGATTATATGAAATGAAATAAAAAAGCAGAAATGGCATATATTTTTAAATAACAAATGCGAGACAAAGTTTTTTTTTTTTGGATCTTTTTCAATACTAAAGTGACTCATTCAGTGAAACGATTAAAATGAATAAAAATAACATTTAACTTGCACGAGCACGTGGTGCTTGGCCGTTCAAGAACTATGTTCTGACATGATACACTGAAATATGCATAGCAGTTTCCATTTTAATCTTTTTTTATAATAATCCTCAAAGATATCACGCTAATCTAAGGATATGAAAGCATCCTTTAAAAACCCTTTAAAACGAAATTGAAGTTTATTTTATAGAGAATATAATGAGTGATTAAGAGGGCAAAATTAAGGTTATTAAAAATTCTTCTCGCTTCTAACATTATATAATCAGAAGGACAATACAGTTTGAAAAAAATACATCTAAAATGTTTCAATTTTTATAAAATGGTAAAAATAATTTTTATTACAGAGATTTATTTATATAAAATAACAGGATTTCAGGTTGTTTTTAGTTCTAGACATACGTTAAAGTTTGTCAATTGTATAAGCAAGTTTAAAATTCTTTTTTTCTTGTTTTCTTAAAAATTCACATTATATTTAATGAATTCCTTACCCACATTCATCAAACTTTGAAATGGAATAAGAAGAATTCATAAAATAAGTTGAAACTGTATTTGCAAATCTCAAATAAACTCTATTTATATACTGTAAATGTCTGGGGATTTTATTGAAGAAAAAAATTTACAGACATTTTTGAACATAATTCAGTTACAAGAAATATGAACATTTTTTTATATTCTCAATGCATCCTAAGTGCAAATAACTACAGGACAATTAAGGATAATCTTTTATATTTTTGAGAACAGACCAAACCGTAATGTAAAACTTGACAAGCATTCTTCTCCAGATCTGGTAATATTCATTACTCTGATAATGACATATTTTCATCCTCGAGCTGAAGCTCTCGTTATTGGAGGAGAGCTCAGTAATATTAGCCAATGAGCTTCTAAATATGTCATGAATGGCATTCCATTGTTCAGGAGTTATGCGAAATATTCCAAACAGAGCTCAAAATTAATATTTGAAGGTGGCGGGCAGTTTCCACTTTCGGAAACATTTCGTCATCATGCCTTTAATGTGACATAAGGTTATTAACCTTTCTGAGCGTGTAAGGTAGGTAAATGGCATACTATTAAGAGAAATAGAGGAATAATTAGTATTTGTCTTTTAAAATATGGCGCAATATGACGAAGATTATTATTTCGTCTGTAAGTATTATGGATGCCATTATTTTCATTCAGATATTGAAAATCGAGGAATGTGAAAGTTGGTTCATTTATTTTTCATTCAGAAAAAAGTACAAAGTTAGTTTGGAGTTGATTTCTTTTTAATGCAATTGGAATAGTTTTAAGAAATGACGCGATTGATTAAACATGAAATGTATTTTTTTAAAGTATCTTTTTATTTAAAGATAAAATATTATAAAATGTAAACGAAATTAAAGTAGAAGAAAAAAATGTAATAATTTCAGTACGTGATAATTATGCATTACATCATATTTCAAACGATTTCATGATTGGTTAACATAAGATAAGCCGCAGTACAAGAGTCCTAACGTTAGCTGTGAAAAAAAGAACATACACAACACAACATCACCACGAATCATTTCGATATTCTAAATGCCATTTAAGTAGCATTAAGTTCCATTAAATAAATGTTAATATTTTTGTGATGTATTTTTATTTATTTCAAAATGAACATATTATTGGTTTTAGTATTCTATCGAATTCCGAAGTCGAATTATTAATTTTAAAATGAGGCAATTCTTTGTGAAATATTTTTCGTTTGAATTATATAAAAATGAATATATTGTCATGAATTTTGTGTACATCAGATGTAAATATTATAAATATGTATTAATTTTTGTGTAAATGTTGTAAATATTTGAATGTAGTTTAATTATATAAAACTAACTTAATGGAATCCCGCGTATGCTAGAAAAGACTGTTCTAAGGGGATTTACAACAGAAGTTCAAAGTATTTGATTAATTTGGTAATGTAGGAGGTTGGACGTTGTAATGAGGTCACTAACCGTTTTTACTACAAACTAAAATTTGTAGTAGAAGCCAAGAAACAAAGATTTGCTCATGGAGAATGATGGAGAAGGTTCTACAGTTGCCGGGAAAGAGCGCGCCGTTTCTGAGGTTGCCCCGCCCACTTTAGTTGGATACTATTTAAAGGCGTGGTTTAAAGAAGGAAAATAGACAAGTTCGGAGAACGAGCTACATTAGATGGCTTAGCTTGAGAGAGCGTCATTTCTCTTCTCTGATGTGTGTTCTATAGCTTTGCTATTACCCGAAATTAGCGGATTAAATAGAGTTAATTCGCCGTGAATGTGCTTGAGTTGCTTATATCTAATGTAAGTTTTCCTAGACAATAAAGTTTGCATCTTCGCATCTATCTTGTATGAGAATTTTTTGTAACAATATTGTGTAGTAACTATTTTAGTGATCTTTAAAAAAGCCTTCACTTTCGAAAAATCCTCCTGATTATTTATTAATAGACCCACTTTTGGTAGATAACTTTGTATTTTGCATATTATCTAACATAAAATTTTTTGATAGGATATATAGGGTCTCCTCTTTTTACAGGCAATTCTGAGTTAGAATTACATATTTTCTCTGAATTTACAATCAAATGGACTTAATAGTCAAAAGTGTTAAAATTCAATATATGTACTTATAGATTATTAGCAGTATTTATAGCAGTAGCCCATAAGTTCGGTAAGAATACTGATTATATTTAATTCGCTTAAATCTCTTATATATAATTTGAAATTTATGATTTCTTCATCGAAGCAACATAAAGCATTACAATTTTAATATTAAAGCATTGTTACTATAATAGAACAGCACTAATTCATTTATATTCAACAAGAACACTCTGAATTGAAGCGAATTCAATAACATTATGATGACGTAGAATAACGTTCAATAACATTATGAAGATGTAATTTCAGAAAAATAGAAAATTCTCTTTCATGGAAATTTTATTTCTAACTGAACATGAAATATATAAATAAAAATAAAGTTTCTCTTCCTCCATTTACTGAAATTAAAGCAAATTAAACGATTATAAATTGGATAAATTATGAAAAACTATTCGAATTTCCTTACAACAATGAAAAACCTTGTTAAAAATTGTATCTATGAAATTTTAAAATAGTTGTATAAACTTATAAAATGATTATTCACGTTAAGTTTGATATTATTAGAAAGATAAATTTTTGAATTTTATAATAATGTAAAAACATTTTTAAGTTTTAATCCATTCAGAATTTATGAAAGGAAAACGCTTAAAACTCTCTTAGTTTCCAATAAGGAAATTTTTAAAATTTGAAACAATTACCTTCAAGTAAACATTTATAATCCTTCAAAGGATATTTGTACCAGAATTGGCAACGCGAAGACAAAGACCTTGATATAAAGTGCCAAACGATTCACTAATATTCACATGCTTTCATTATTTAAAGACCGATTGCATAAAATAATTTAAAATTAAAGAATTAAATAATTTTTATTGAAGACGAATGAAATTCATCACTCTGCCAATATAAACTTCTTTGCACAAATTCTGAAAAATTCTCAAATATTCATTGTAATACATATTTAATAATATTTACCCAATCACAGAATTCTCTGAGAATTTTGAAGGAACTTTTTTGATTTCAGTACAGATTTTCAATTTATTCTCAGAAATAACTAACAACAGTTATTTTCTCCTCAAATTAATTAAATTTACAAGGAAACAGTTGTATTCCGAAATACAAACTTTAAATCTCACCATTTTTAAATTCAATGAAATTTTTAAAAGAAAACTTCAATTACTCCGTCGGAAATCTTTTTTGTTGAGTCAAGCGATGATACTTCGAATATAAAGGCAAAATTAAATTAATTCCGAAACTGAAAACGATAATTTAAAATCTATTTTTAAACATGCACTTGAAGGAAACGAGAAATTTCAAATTAAAGTTGTTCACATAAATTACTCATTGGAGTGGAGGTTAGATTTTGCATAAAATATCTTCTTTTGTTGCTGCAGAATCATTTAATTAAATTTTGTTCCCACAAACGATTGTTCATGAAAATTTCCTACAATCAAGACATAACAGTGACGGTACAATTTTGGGAAAACTTCTCATTTTTGAAAACAATAGATTAAAGAATAAAAACTAAATTAGATTTTGTAAATTTCCATTTATGCAAAAGGCTTTTATTTAAGAATATGTAGCTTTCTCAATGAATAAAAAATAATCAATTTTCCATTATATAGGTGTTTATTTAAATCATTGTATTTTTGAATAAACAAAAATAATCGCTTTTTTTAAAAATAAACAGGTATTATTTAAATTAAATAATAACAATTATTTAATTCATTTCTGCATAAAAATGTACACATTTTATGTTTATAACACATATCTACATTAAGTTTTGGGTTATATAATCTTGAAAAAATGAGTACAATTATTTTTGAAATGCATTTAAAAGAAAATATAATATTACAAAGATTAAAATGAAAACTGCAATGCATATTTCAATGTAACATGTCAGAATATCATTTTTTGAGCAACCAAGCACCACGTGCTCGTGTAAGTTAAATGATATTTTTATTCATTTTAAACGTTTCATCGAATGAGTCACTTTAGTTTTGCAAACGATTCAAAAACTTTGTCTCGCATTGACTGTTTAAAAAAATATCACATTTCTTATTTATTTTATTTCATATAATAGCGTGCTCACAATGATATTTTTGTAGGTTTTATTTAATGTAGTTATTAAATTAATTTTTTAAATTGGATCTTTTGTAAATGCAATGGCGATTTGTAAATTGATTTTTGAGACACTCATGCAGATAATAACATTTTTATTTTTCGCCAACTGACTTTTGTTGACGCCCAAAACTCATTCTCAAAACAACATCAATTTCTGATATGATAAACAATGAAGCTGTACATATTTTTAAAGGTTTTTTATTGTTGCTTTATGAGGAACAAAATTGTTTCAAATAAAGCTTAGTCATGGAATGCAATATTATTATTACTGTATAAAATGAAGAAATATTGAGAAGTCTTTATAAATATATTATAAACTATACGTTCTTAAATTAGAAACATATTTTTGAGAAAATATTTACTTTTAAATAATATAAGATTTATATTTTAATTAAATATCGTTCATAAATTCAATCCATTGTACATTTGAAAATATATTATATCTCTAGTAACCTGCATTTTCACTGGAAAATGTTGCATATTTTAAATTTTATTTATATTCCTCATGTATAACTTGATGTGATAGATTTTCTTAACGGTTTATTTTTATATATATATAATAAATATTACGGCCGTATTATCTATAGTAAACCTGTTTTGCTCATAATGTGAATGGATTTCAATAATCGAAATAACTGCAAAAAATGCAGAAATATTTTTATAAAAAGTTAGAATTCTGAAAGAATTGGCTCGACAGTCAATTTAGTATGAGATTTTTTTTCAGTTTTAATATATTGCAAAAGTAATTTTCTGAGAATAATATTTTTGGAATTTATTCCGAAAAAATTTCAATATAATTCTCATTTAATTTATAATTAATTAACATTAAAATTCCGCAAAAATTAGAAGTCTGTTTGAATATATTACAAATTATACACTCCTATAAGAGAAGCGGATGTTGAGAAATTATTTATTTTAAAATAATATAGGATGGAGCTTTTAATTTAATATCTATATAAATTTCCCTATTATTTGAAAAATACATTTATAATAAGTATTTCAGTCACTTTTTGTGACCAGATATCAGATTATTATCTCTGGAAAATAATATATATATTTTTTAAAATTGTATTTAGATCTCTCGTGCTTAATTTTGATGTTCACAATTTCCTTAAAGATCCATTTCCAAAAAGTTGATTGATATATTATCTATAATATTAAATTCTATAAAGAGGATCTTCATTATTTGCCAGTTATTAGAATTCTGGAAAAAGGTGCCATGAACAAAAATTGTCATTCACGAAAAAATTATTACGACCGTTAATTTGGCATAATTTTTTTTTCAATATTAAAATGGTGTAGAAATAATTTTTTGTGACAGTATTTCTGAAAGACGTCCAGGAAAAACGACATTAACTCATTTAATTTAATTTTGATTAAAATTAAAATGTCAAAAAATCTGTCTGAGTAGCATATTTTCACTGTCAACTAACGCACATTTTCCTTTATTACTAGTTAAAATTTTAAAATTAATTTTTAATTATATTAATATGTGTTTTTAGTACGGAACAAAAACGAAATTTTTATATTACCAATTATACTTGTGAGGCATAAAATTGCAGGTTTTATTTATTCTAATGTGACAGAATTCACATAATGATTATTAAATAAAAGTTATTGTAGAAAATTAACAAAAGAAAAAAATATAAGTTTAAGTTCGGGTTTTTATTCAATATTGTATTGCAAAATAATGTTATCTAAATATAATGTTGATGCGAAATTTTCTGATCTAATAAAATGCAACTAATATTCAGAAAAATTTGGGATACCAGGATAAAATTATCTGCAACAAAATGAATGTTCCTGAAAGGGATGTAAAACAAATTACGCGTAATAAATATTCGAGGAAGATTAATGAATTCTTAATTACCCGTCAATTTGTAGCTGTTAACCGTAGTTTAACAGCTTCCACAAAACAGTAAGCTTTATGCTTCGAACGATGATTTTTACTCTTTTTGTTCGACAATACATTTTAAATGACACAACACTGGGGCAAAGAAAAGTTTTCTATTGTATATATCGTACAAAGTACTCAGAATTTAATGTACAAGCTGTTGGGAAAGTAAAAGAATAAAAAAAACCCAGAAAAAATTGGAAACGCTAACAGGATGAGCTTGGAAATCACAGATTTTAAAGTAATCTTTGCTACTATTATAAAGGAGAAAGTTTGGATGGATGGATAATATTAGTCAATCACGCCAGAACAAAATTGGAGGAAATTTAGCCCAGAAATAGATTATAGTCTAGAATAGTACATATGTTACTATTTATTACGGTTAACTGAGTTATTAATTGTTTTATTAATTAAAAACTAGATTTTTCGCCAAAAATCTTCATTTTCCCACCGCCGATTGAGTAAAACTTCAGTTTCTCTCCCCCTAACTCTAATGAGGCTAGAATTAACACGTTTTTGACCGATTATTTCAAACCTGTTTGCTTTCTTAGAGTTTGATGCAATTAAAATTAAACATTGTTAATTAATTGAGCTTCCGGATTCCTTCTGAATTACTTTCGAGTTAAAATAAAACATAATAATGTAAATTTAAAAAAAAACATAATAATTGCATTTTTAATCTGTATTGCGTTACCCCAACTGGTGTAAAATATTCACACATCTGTGTTTCACCAATTAGCGTTGAAAATTAATCCTAGCGCAATGTGCCTTTGACTTGATTTTGTTTTGACGACTAATCAGTAAAACGATTTTGAATAATTGGTCTAGTGCTTTGTTTTATTTCAGGGACACATTGCAAATAGATTGTTTTTTGGTTAGTTTTTTGAACTAATCTTTGATAAATAACCATTCGTTACATACCAAAGGTATTTTTTGGTAATTTTTTCAGTAGCTTTTTGTTGGAGTTTGCATTTCCGTCAATTTTTTATGTTCCTGTAATTCGATCTTTTCTGTTCATTTCCCTTAATTTTCTCCTGCTGTAAGTATTCCTTCTGTCTATTATAATTATTTTCGATTAATTTTTTTTGCTTCCATTCCATATTTCTGATTTTATTGATTATTTTCTCGTATATTTTCGTTGATTTGCTACAGATTTCATCGAAACCTTATGATTGGAAACATTATTGTTGCCGTTCACTCCACATCCAGCCGTTTCGCTAAAACTAGGCGACGAAATATTTTTTTGGCTAAAATCGGTTTCAACAGCACTAGAATTATGCGGTTTGATGATACTTTACATTGTGATCAGAACACTAGTTCTCATACAAGCACATCAAAACTTCTATCGTACGTAGTCACGGGTAATGTTTAATTATAATTAAGTACAAAATTACTTATTTGGCTATTTTTTTCCTGTTTATAAAATTCTGAAATGGATAAAGTTTTTACTGTTCACTATAATGTATGTATACTGATGGGTCCTTGTTTTGTTAAACCTTTCAAAGGACTCCAGGGTAAGATAGATATGATAACAAAGAATGAAAACTCTTTATATGCAGAGTTTAATTCCTGTTTACCCCCAGCTATGACGAGATACATTTCACTTGAACATCACGCTTAAAAGACGAACCCCACAATAATACAGAATCTGTCAAAAGACACAGTTGTGTTTATTGCATTCTAGTAATTCCATGATTTATCTACCTCTTTGAGTAATCCCGGATTGAAACAGAAGATATATGATGATAATATCGATGTTAAAGTGTGAAAATGCCTTATTTGATGACATTATCCATCTTGATGCAATGCTTTATGTTCCATGATTGTTCAAAGATCTTACCATCCCCATTATATAAGTTTAATGATAGTGGATCATGATTTGTAGAACACATTCGTAGATACCCGACATTGCATAAGTCAAATATCTTCAGCACTGTTGAATACTCTTCGGATTTTAGGCATACTCTCGATCTCAGCTTTCTTAAACTGATCTCCTCTTTGCACGCGTTTGTAATTTTAAATGACTGATAATTCACCAATTCACCACCTTCGCTGACATTCCCTAACTCATACATGGTTGATAGTTCTCACCATTTTTTCATATGTAATTTCGTTTTGCATGCGGATTTCAATACAAATTTTAATACCAGCTATTGGAAAAATGAGAATTTTTTTCTGAATAACTAATTTATTTCATCGGTTAAAAAGAGTAACATTAAAAAAATCTGATCCATAATAATTGAGGTATAATTTATTTTTATCACCAAAAAATTAAAATTATTTTTGAACAATACTATTTTATAGAGAGAAATATATAGTTTTTAAAAGTTTAAAAGTTTATATTTGTTCTATAACTATATATCTATAAACTAAATTAGCAATAAGAATTAAGTTTAAAGCAAAAATCAAAATAAAAAATGACGATAAAATGATGTAGATATTTGTTTAGGTTTGTTCCATTTTGTTTATCTTTGATACTATGTTACTTACATATTTATAAACTATTATTTATATTAAAAGCTGAATATATATTTTAATTATATATTGTTATTAATTTCGATAGTTTTTTTTAAAAAAATAGTTGGAATAGTTTAAAATAGCCTACACTTTTTCGAAAAACTATCAGAGGATTTAGTGCAATGTATCTTTTAAAACTTTAATTAAGAACGCATTAAACGTTATAGAATTTTTTTGTATATTATAGTTTCTCATATTGGATTTATGTTAAAAATCAATAGCAGATGTAGAAACAGACAGTAGAACAATGAAGAGCAAAACTGTAGGCTACGTATTCATCGAGTCATTAGGGGAAGAAGTTAATGCGGACCGTATTAAAAAAACACTTTAACACGTAATACACTTTACTAAATATATTTAAGATGATTCTTAAAAATATCTTAACATAGAATGATGAATCTGATTTATGCATCAAATTACAGAATTTCTAACTAAATGAAAGTAATAAGTAATTTAGAATTCTAAAAATGCCACTTAAAACATTGTAATATTTGATATATTTTATCATTATGGGGATAAAATAATAATAAATCTCCTAAATAGGTTGTCTTATTTAATAAAAAAAATTAATAAAATTGTAGATCAAGGAGTTAAATTTAAGTGTAACCAAATTCTGGAAAACATCATCCATTCTAGGGGATAATTCCACAAAACTTGTTGAGGATACCTCAAACTTAGTTTCAATTTTGGAGGATACGACTGGAAGGAACTTTCCCCTTTCATCCGTGTAAAAACACTTTTTTCCTTCGAATTAATTTTGTTTTTTATTTACTTTGTGTAGGTTTTGTGTTTTAATTAAATTCATTTCTAAGTCTACTTACTTCCTTTTCAATTTTTTTTGACTCTCTTGATTTTACACTTCGCGGGAACAATAATTTCTTGGAAACTCTGATCAAAGAAACATTAAGATCAAGCAAAGAATTTAACGGAAATCCTTCTCCGTAAATTATCGCTTTCTAACGAGATCTGGCTTCTTTTAATTTAACTTCCGAGTGCGTTTGTGTGCGCTAAGTGCCTTTCTGTTTTTGAATGCGAGGTATTCCGTTTCTTCTCTAGTTTTATTTCTAAACGAAGTTTCAAGCACAGCATTTAAATATCTAATGAGCAAAGAGATCCTGAGCCCTCATTTATATCCACATTCACAGAGCAAGAATGAGAGAATCCAGCATTTTGCATCAAAGTGCAAAGGAAAGTTTCAATTTCCATAGTATTGATTTAAAAGTTTTATGTTTAAATTGGACCTTCCTCTATTTCTTTCGTATATTTACTATTCCGAATGAATTATTTAACTTCAAAACACTTTCTCTGTCTAAATAAAAAAGTTCCATTTCGTTTGATTTACAGAATTAGCGTTCCATTTGAAAGTTACATTAGGACTGTTTCTGATTGGCGAATTAATGCTAAGTTATGATCAGATGACAATGAAAAGTTTTATTCAGCGTTCCACTTACAAAACTTTAATTTATTAATGTCGTTTATAATCGTATTTTTAAGGCTAGTGTTTTACTTTTCTTATATACAGTAACTGATTTAGTTATTTTTGTTATTATAGACTGGCGATATTATTAACCTTTGCTTTAATTTCTCACCAATTTAATTTCACATTTGAACCCATTTTTAATTTAAATAACATATTAAAGATTTATTTTATTTAATTGTTTTAAATCAGTATAATTGTTAATATA
>JAOUZG010007994.1:2343368-2365019 GCA_026289955.1 Argiope argentata | reverse complement strand
TCTACAATCTATATATTGCATAATTTGTTGGATGTGTTATCAAATTTGATACATATCTGCAATTTGTAAATTGTATTCTTTGCCGGATGTTAACAAATTGGATGCAGTTCTGCAATTGATAAATTGTAACCTTTGTCGGATAGATTAGCAAATTTCATACAAATCTACAATTCAGATGCTAATACTGTGTACTATATTATATATTATTTCTATTTTTTAAACTTAGTCTGAAAGCTAGAATTCCTCTAAATAAATTTCTGCCAAAATTTAATAGAAATAATACCGAGATACAAAAAAGAAGCAAATTTCAGAGTATCCAAAATACAGAGTGTACAAAAAAGAATCAAATTTCAATATTCTATCACAAGATATTTTTTGAGATATCATTTTTAATGGCAGATGGGTAGAGCAATAGATATAACCTCAAAGTGGTTTTTTTTTGTCTCAGAGAGATCTAGACATATGTAGAAATTTCAATATTGAATTTCTTGAATGAATACAATAATTTATTTGCAGATTTCCTGTATGAAAACAAACAATATACTCGAAGAACAAATAGTTTCTTAAGATATTTTTTTTATAAAGAAATCTTCAAATTATTTCTTTCCCGTTTATTTTACTTTAACTTTGTCAAGTTTGCCACTAGTTTCAAAAACTGAACCAGATTTTTTTTTGTTCAGTTTGAGCAAAAGAACTAGGATTTGAAACTAGATGTATGATTTATCCTCCTAGTTTGACAACTGAATAGCAGACGTTTTGTTTCAACATTCTACCGCGGTCTGGAATTCTCTAATATCACGGAGTCGACTCAATAAAAGTCAACCTGAAATCTGATCGACGTTTCTTCGAAAAAACCAATACTCCTTTTCCCAAATTTATCCACGGAGTCCATTCTAAGAATGTCTGGTTGCTTTTAAATGTTGCCATTATGCTCTGTAAAAGTAATACATGCATTCAAACACGGAATTTTACTGTAAAAAAAGAATTAAATAAGAATATGAATATTATATCACATTTTATAAAAGGAATATTTACAAACTGTCCTCAAGGGTAAAAAATAACCACCAAGGTTAAAATGTTATACCATACTTTTCTACTTTTCATTACGAAATAAAATGTAAACACATGAATTGTTAGAATGTCACATTTTAAAACAAATTGAATAGAATTTTCTCCAAAATATCCTCAAAAGTATTCTAAAATATCTACATAAATAAGCGAAGTGCAAAAATGGTTTTTAGTTATGGAAATCCAAACCCAATTGGGAACCGATATTTGGTACTGAGCAAAACATAGAAATATAATAGTTAACGAAAAGCAAGCTTCTTTTGTCTTCATTGAAACATTCTCTTTATATATTTTATTGTTTCGTGATTCAATCACCTGTTTGCTTTTATTATATTTAATAAAGAGTAAATATCATTGTTCTGTATATCTAATGTATTTAAATTCAAATTACATAATATGTAATTTTCAAATTTTGATCACAAATATTCGAAATTATGAGAAAGATTTTCGGACAATTAAATAGTTTATTAATTTCAATTAAACTATGTAGTTTTAGAAATAGAAAAATTATTTTATCTTTAATATTGCTGCTTAAGAATGATGGAGCGATTTTTTTAAATATTTTATTTATTAACATTAATTTTAAACTTGCAGTGCTTTGATAAATTTTTTATCATTTTCCCAAAATTGGTAAACGGTAATGAGAGATATATATTTTGGCTCTTTCTACCAATATGTTTTTAATTAATTTTTAATTAACCAATTTAACCAGTTTTAATTAATAAATTTTTAATTAACGGTTATGAGAGATATATATTTTGTCTCTTTTTACCAATATGATTTTAATTAATTTTTAATTAACCAAAAACAAATCAGGTTTATGAGAAATTTTTGCTTTTTAATGATTTACAAACACTGCTCTAAACAATTAAAGAATATTGTTTTTGAATAAAATAAATATATAAGTATTTTTTCCCCATAAAATAAAATATATGAGTCAAAAATGCACATTTTTCTTATTTTCAAACTTGGCCTTTGGCAGATTTTGAATTTGACGGGAAAGGCGACGCTTTAGAGACAGCGAATTTTATTTGTCTTTTAACTTAATGCAAGACAAAGGGAAAAAGAATGATCGACAATTAGCAAGCGCATTGCTTCTATTATTATGATGTCACAACGAAGCCATTTAACCGAATCAGAAGCTTGGATAGTTGTTGGCCAGTTTGAGAGGGGGAGGAACAAACACAAGTCGAAGTAGCGAAACGTTCCCACTCACCAAGTGAGAGATGAAAAATTTTCAGCCAAGCACATTCCTTTAAAAATATCACTGTGTATCCCTTGCCTGTTCGGCATGTGTGGTGGAAATCCCCATCGAAATCTCATTGTATAAGCATTGTGAAAAAATATTTTTCCTATCAAGTGTGATTTCGCGGATCTAGTACCTTATTTTTGAGACCAGAGATGCAGGCTGAAAATCGGGGCAAGGGATTAGACGCGCAACAATTCCCAAATGAAAACCGATATTTAACGCTAACTGCTCGAAGACCTCAAAATATGAATGCTACTCTTTTTTAACAACACTTTCTCTCGGCTACTGGCAGCACAATTTCGACACAAACTGTCCGAACTACTTTCACGCTGTAGATCTGTATCTTCGCCGACCAATGGTGTGTGTCACGTTGACACCAAGGAACTGTCGCTTCTACAGAGAGTGAGCAACAGAGCATGTGAATTGGAGGAGAAATGAATGGTGCAGTATTCTTTTCTCTGACAAGTCCCGCTTTTCTGTTCCTTCTGATAGTGGGTGTATTTTCATCTGGAGGAAACGTAGCACCAGAAACAATCGTGCGTTCGTACTATGAAGTCTAAGATTTGGCGGTGGGAGGAGGGGAATGCTGCCATCTCGATTGATGAGCGCACCGGTCTTCATACCATTCGAAAAGGAGTAGTGACAGGTCGCCGATATAGGGATGAGATCGAGACATATTGTAGTCCCTTACACTGCAGCAATTGAAGAGGATTTCATGTTAATGACGATAATTGCAGGCCACATCGTGCTACCTTATTGGATGATTTCCTTTTGAGGGAGGGAATTATACAAATTGATTGGCCAGCGTATTAAACATGATATAAACCGAACATGAACCGAATCACGTACATTTGGGATATTATGATTTGCTGGACACATACGACCCCCCCCCCCCAAACTCTCAAAGCACTGGAAAGAGCTCTTTGGGAGGAGTGGAACAAAATACCCAAGTCCGTCATTAATAGCCTCATTGACTCGATGTGTCAAAAGTGACCGACATTGCTGGCTGTCCAGTAAAATCCTATCCCCTACTAAAAACGATTTTTTAAGGAAACACTTTTTTTTAATGTGTTTTTCTCATATGAACAAATTGATTTTTTTCCCTTTTGTACCCTAATGCCCAATAAAACGTATTTTTATCTGCCCAACAAATGTCATTTTTATATAATATAGCCTACTACATCTGTCGATAATGTATCAATCATTCAAATAATTCTCCAGGTGCAAGATCAACCACAATCTCAATAACCTTAAATTGTTTTGAGAAGTATCTAAGTATTTTTTTACTTTGAAAATATTAGATAGAAAATAGATAAAACCAACTAAATCAATCGATTATTTTTGAAAATGAATGCAAATCTAATCCTCGAATTGATGAATGGCACTAAATGAAGAAAACTTACAAAAATGTTGTGATTTATGTTAAGACAATACCACTTCAATAGAAAACAACAAGTAAGTCGGTAGGTGTGTTTTTAAATGAATATTTATTTAATAACCAAATTGTAGAACGTATAACAATGGCACTAATAGAGTTTTATAATAATATTATGTTTCATGATAAGACATCACTTATAACACAATTTTGAAATGAATAATAATCTTACAACTGAATTATAGAATGGATACTAAGGACCCTGATAAAGGGGATTTGCAACATATAATGATGATGTTAAGACAAAACCGCCTGAATAGGCAACAACAAGTAAATCCGCATGTGTTTTTTTTTAAATGAAGAATTATAAATAAGAATAAACTGAAGAATAAGAATGAAGAATAAGAAACTGAAGAATAAACTGAACTATAGAATGAATAATAATGACTATGATAATGGCGATTTAAATAATATTATGTTTTAAATTTAGACAACACTACTTTAATAAACAGCCCCAAGTAAAGCGATAAGTGTTTTTTTAAATGAATAATTAACCTTGAACCTGAATGATAGAATGGTAAATGTAATAACGGTCCTGATAAAGGAGAATTACAAAAATGTTATGATTTCTATTAAGACAACACCACTTGAATGGACAGCAACAAGTAAATCGGCAGGTGTTTTTTTAAATGAATAATTATCTTACAACCGAATTGTAGAATTGATAATACTGGTCCTGATAAAAGAGGTTTACAAGAATATTATGTTTTTTTATTTAGACAACTCCACTTTAATAGTAATGCCAAATAAATCAGTTAGTGGTTTTATTATGTATATAAATGTAACCATCGTATCATAGAATGATGCTTAGTAAAAGAGTCTTAAGCAATAATGTTTCATAATTTTTCCCTCCATAAAATCGAAGACACTTGAAAATCTACTTATTTTAGAAGCCAATAACATATAATTTCGGTCTAAATATGAAAAAAAGAACATTCTTACTAACGATAATATTACACTATTTCAAAAATTTCTTCGCCAAAGAAATAAAAATTACTAGCAACAGGGAGCACTTCATTCTATTTATGAGCTCTCAGATGCTTCTAATATTTTCTTTAGATGCCTGGAATTCCATAAAAATTATATCTTAACAGCTTTAATTGCTAAATAACTTTTTATTGATGTAATAAACCTGTTCCACAATTTCTGTATACATATTTTTCCTGCTGTATTCTAATACATTTATTTCCTCATATTTATTTATGATTATACTATCTTTTACTATATCGGTCTTATTTTCATCCCTTAACGTATAAAGAATATCTTTATGATGGTATCGTTTCGCTAATTTCTTCATGTGATAAAAATAAATAAGCACTTACAATAGCGATAAAAGAATCTGAAATATTCCCGAATGATTGCTATTATCTAGAGTAAATTATTCATCATTTACGGCTTCCTTGTGGGTTCTGAAAATGATTTCGTACATTTGAAATTTAGTTATTCCGCCCCATATAGAAATTTCTTCCTTGTCACGAAGGAGTGAAATATGTTGATAATGTCCATTCAATTGTAATGGGAATAAAAATAATTCTAATATGTATACAATGTGCCCAATAAAAGAGAAAGAACAATTTATTTAGTTATTATTGCGATAAGACTTACACTTTCTACAAAGTTTCATCAAATAAGAAAAACAAATGAATAAAAATATTTTGGCTGCTGTAAAGAGCGATCTTAAAAAAATTACAAATTTAAATTTTTCTTTTGTTTTATTCTACTATTTAAAAAAAGAGAAAAAGAAGGTTAACTACTGAAAATGATAAATTTAATTAAATATTGAATTAAGAAAACGTAATAGAAATCTTACATGCTTTTTAAGGATAACTTGAGAGCAAAATGTTTTTAAATTGCAATGCAAAAAATGTTTTTAGAGACAAAAAGGTTTTTTAACCCCCTAAAAGATGTTTTTACATTGCAATAAATTTAAATATTTTACTTTATTGCAATGTAAAAACATATTTTATAGAGTTAAATTCATATTACTAAATTCTTTTTGGACATTTTTCCTTCAATTTTTGCTTATTAAAAAAATTCATAAATAGTTGATTATATGCAGACGATTTTGTAATTATAAAATTTTTAACTTCATATTATTTAAAATTTCTGTTTTATTCATTCAAATGTTTTTTAAACAAAATTTGTTAAAAACTATTTACTAAAAAGATTGCTTGAAGAACCCTAGATCTTATTTAATTATATAAAAAAATATTACTGTAAAGTCATCTGTCAACTTTATTTAAGTCTTCTATGAAGTAATAAATAATTAATATTTTAACTGAGAATATAACATGAAGTGTTTAAAAATAGTTGTCAGAAGTTTTAGAAATCGTCTGCCTCGTTTGTTATTTTTATTTCGATTGAATGTTTTAGACGTCAAAAAGGATTTTGAGTATTCTAAAAGTAGTTTCTACATTAAAAATTTGGACATGAATGTTTTTTTATTCCTGTAGTTCCAAGTACATTACTTTAAAATAATTCTGAAAAAAAAACACATATTTTTGAAAGAAAAATCTTTAAATGCTTTTCAAATAAACATTTTAGCAGTGTATTTAGTCTTTCAAATCCATACAGCTTCATCATCCTGGATAGAAAGCAACATTGCTTATTTTTTTAAAATTTATTCTTTTAGACAAATTCAACCACTCAGTATTAGCATTAAAGAATGAAAGAAAAATGGTTTTTTAAAGGTTTTTTTTTAAAAATACTTTTAAACATGGTGGATAAACGATAAACGTAGTTTTTACCATTTAGAGTTAACTGTCAGATTCTTCCTCAATTCTTTGTTGTTGCAATCTAAAAGTTTAAGAAATGGTATAATTCACTACAGAAACACCTGTCACATGAATAAAAGAATGAATTCAATTTGACTGCTAGATTCTTCCACGATTCTTTATTACCTCAAACTAAAAATATTGTTACAAGCAAGCGAACGCCGCTGAAACGCACGAAGGGAGAGCGATTGGCGACGGCGTCGAAGAGCTTGGTGTCAACCGGGTTGGTTTAGAGAAAGGAATAGTCTAGTAGCCACTGGATCGCTCGCGGTGATTTCCGAAGCTTCGCATCTCACTCGCCCGGCTATAAAATAAACGGGCTGCCGCATTCGGCAGTTCCTCTCTCGGAAGAGAAGCGTTTCGCTGGATTCTTGCTTGTTATTACTGAGCTGTATTTACGTTTGCTGTTAACGTTGTGTTATTGAGCTCGCTGTGATTTACTGTTTGCTGTGCTGTACGATATCTGTTTTTCAGTCTGTGTTTATTCTGCGTAAGGCTTACATTTACGCTGTTAGTGACTGTTGACTGCTCGATTGTGTTTATCTGAAGTTTTACTTTATCGAGTCATCCTGTAAATAGCTGTAAATAAATTTGTTTGTCCTGTCCTCAAGTAAAGTACATGCAATCCGCTACCCTAAGAACGTAACAATATAAAAAATGGCTTAATCCACTATAGAAACTTCCGTCACATGCATAAAAAATTTATTCAATTTGATTGCTAGATTCTTTCGTAATTCTTTGTTACATCAAACTAAAAGTCTAAGAAAGGGCGTAATCAACTATATAAATGTCTGTCACATGAATAAAAGAATGAATTGTACCGAAATTCTATCACCTGTCACAGAAATAAAAAAAAATAATTGTATATAAACTCTTCAAATGAGACAAACTGGTCAAATTTAGAAATTGACACCGTGTCACAACTTAACAGTCCTTCGTGTAGTTATCAAAATAAAACTTTTCCTTCTTGAGGTCTCTTAAAGTCACAATAATTCAGATCGATATTCTCTTAACTTTTTAGATACGAACATTTATCTTTTAGAAAGAAATCAGATCATTAAACGAACATTTACCTCATGAACAAATTCAATTCCACTCATGTTCTTATTTATCCGTTTATTTAAGACCCTACATTGTCAAGACTGTGAGTCAGCACTTTGAAATGCATCTGAAAACTCAAATTGATCCTGTGTAGATGGAAATTGCTCAAACTTTTCTGCATCAAATACTTCTATATTACTTAGCAATAAATTATTAAGCATAATAAGCATACATAATAATAATAATGCAATACTGGTAAAAACAGATAAAAATAATTTTTGTCCCTAAATTTCGGAGACATCAGAACCTTTTAAGCAAAATAACATCATGTTATCACATGATACAAAAAATGCCACCTTAGGATTTAACTCGGGTTTCCAGCTTACTACTCCAAGGTCTTAACGATTATACTACTTGTGCCTCAGCAGTGGTGATTCATTATTGATATATAATCTATATAGAAAATTTGGGGACCCTTTTCTTGAAATTGATTGGTCATTGTGCTTTAATATTTTGAATGAACAATTTAAATTAATGCTACCATTATTCTAAAACTTCTCTCGAACTGAATGTTCAACCTCGTACCCTCCCTTTGATAGACAATATTAGTTACTTGCCAATAACCAACCAAGTAAAAATAGATCTGGACTACTACAAAAACAATTTTACAGTAACAATTAATAACTTTTCTCTTTACTTTCAATGATTATTTGAGTATATTAATAATAATACTTTATTTTGAAGCGATATGACGAATATTTTAGGCTGGTTCTCATAATTTTGAGTTTTGGTCGGATGACGAGGTTTAAAGCTGTATCCTGCATCTCCCCTTCAAAATTCCTCATTGTCCACTAACCACCACTTTTTCAGAGATCCTCAAAAGGATGTGAAATAAAAGGTGGAAGAACAGTTGAGCCGGGGTAGAAGCCATGAGTAAGATGAGAAAGTATCGACTCAGAGAGTGTGTGAGTGTGTTTGTAAGAGTTCCTAGGAAAATTCTGAGTCATTGTTAATTATTAAGAACCTGAAAGGTAATGCACAACTGCAAATAATATATTTAAAATTCAATCATATGTATATAATCTGAAAAATATACTCTAGAAAAAAATGTGAAAGTATCCCTGTCTGGTGTGCACAGTTATTACACTCATCATTCCAGTAACAGAACGTTTTATCTTCGATTTTAAGATTCGATTCGATTAGATTTTAAAGCAATCACTCAAAATCGTATCTGAATGCATGTTTTGAATGTAACTGTTATGAAAATTCATTCCACTCTAAAAATGAGAACTAACGTGAACACGAATCAGAATTGTCCTATTATGGCATATCGGATGTTCTTACTTTCCCACATCCGTTACACCACGCCATTTAAATTGGAATCTGACGGTCCGTAAATCTAGGAGTTCGGTGGATTCGTAGGGATGAGAGCATAATTGCCAGGAGGGGATAAGTATTTAGGGCAAATGTTAGCAATGCATTCACCGAAGGGTTCTTGGTAAGAGAAGGATCTGTGTTGTATGGATTGACCATGAAAGATTAAACTAAGATACTGTAAACGCATCGTGCAATAGGGTTCCAAGCTTGCATACTCCTCTCTGAATACAGAAATTCTCCAAAATACTACATTTATTATTCATTCCTACTATTTTATGGGGAAAGTATTAAAAAAAATATTTAACTGCAAAGAAATCGATTTTTTTTGTAACTGAAATCTTCAATATTTGAGTTACTAACACAGTAAAGAAAATTTCTTTCGCATATAATTACCATGCTTGATTAAAAATTTAGTATCTACAGAAAGAAGTTATTCATTCATTATATACCGACATAAAAATATTTGTCTCGTTAAGTTTTTTAAGAACAAATAGAACTGTTTGTCTTGCAATAATCTTTACAATCATAGCGAAAAACGATCAAGTCAGAAAAAAAGCATTTATGAGTAAATTATTCCAAAAGTTAAAAAAAAACACACGAATAAATGTTTAATGATGAATTTTCAATATTCTAATTAAAAAAAATCATTTCAAAAAATATTTGAAAATATTAATAGCCATGTACTAAGTCGAAAATCCAAAACAACAACAACAACAACAACAACAATAATAATAACTACTTCTACAATAACAACAATAATAATACTTTTCGTTATAAATATACCTTTGAAAGTATATTAGTTTAATGGTATATTAAATAAATGAAAATTCGTTTAAAGGGTGAGTTTGTCGAGTTTAGTTAGTTTAACATCCCGTTGCAAAGCAATACAAGGGCTATTTTGGGACGAACTGCAATTTTGTAAAACGGTCAGATGACGTGGACGACATCTGAGCTGGTACTCTCATCTCCACACAACACCAGTGGAGGACACTTGGCCTTGACTTATTAAACTTGCAACATGCCCCGTTACACAATGGTTCTTCTGTGAAATTGTTTCCCGAGCCTGAAACCCTACGGCTCAAGAGCCAAGGCCGCCTTCCAAATAGGGCAATGCGGCCCGTTTAAAAGATGAATAACACTTGTAAACATTGAATTACAAAATTTCATGTGATTGCATATAAGAATTGTATCAATATAAACTAAAATCTTAAAAAAGCATTGTCATGAGATATTAATAAAAAATCTTTATTTCAATTAATGGGGTTTTGTATAAGTTATTTTTTTTTAAATTTAATTTATGACCTTTCAACTTTCCAAATTTATATATTTATAAAGTCAAGGAAATGTATACTGTTTTATAAGATTAAAATTAAAGAATTAGCATTTTAAAGAAATTCTTATTTAGTTTTAGAAAACGCGTTTCAGCTTTTTAAAATTTTTAAGAGATTCTTCATCAATACTTTAATTTGTTAATATTTGTCTCGTAAGAACTGGAACAATTCTAAAGAAGTTCCAGTAATTATGGGATTATGAATAAAATAAGTGGCTATGAAGTTTATCGTCTGTCTGTTCTTCGAAATAACATCACAACACATTTCTTAAGGTCTTGGGAACTAGGAAGAAATAATGACAATATACAATTTCTGATGAATTCCCCAGGGAATTTCCAAAATCCCTTTTATGCAGATTTGTGGCAAAATTAGCTCAAAAATATCTTCTAAAACTATGAAACATGATCTCGACTTTGTGGAAATGAAGCACTTTATGGTGTTTTATCGATTTTAGAAACTGAGATAAAAGAGTTTTAACTATTCTTTTGATTTCCGGGTTCCTTTTCTTAATGGCTTTTGCATATTTCAAGCCCCTAATGGCACACTTCTAAGTATCTTTATGAACAATTACTCAGATTGCAAATAAAAGATTCTCACTTCATTAAGAATTTTAACATTAACCAATGCAAGCTTTAAAGTTTTAATAGTCTGAGTTCAGAGACTATGAATTATTTAATCTCTGTTTACATTGTATACACGCGATTCCATTTCTAAGCTTTCAGATAACAATATGAATTTTTAGTTGAGAAACCAATGTATTTAAGGATGAGGCTGTTTTTGTCTTATTTTGTCTGAGACAGTAAATTGTACTTTTGAAAAAATTGCGAAACTTGAATTTTTAATTCCTTTTTACCAACACTTCTAGACACTAACCATTTCAAATTTATATAAAAAGAGCCAGAATTATTTGAACTATAGCTAAAATATTATGAAAATTTGAATATCACTGTTTAAAATGCGTTTAGATCATTTCAATGTCAAAAGTTTTATTTTATTTTATTTGAGCCAATAAATTGCAATTTTGAAACACATGGAAAACTTGAATCTTTTATTTATTTTTATCAACACTTATCAGACATGTAAACATTCTAAACTAAAGAATTATTATTATTTGACTATAACTGTGAAAGTATGAAATTTTAAATATGACTGTTTTAAATGCTTTTACATGAATTCAGCTTCTGCTTCAAAATGGATTATATTACAAAATAGCATTTGCTCAAATCTGCCGTTTTTTAATCCTAAAATAATAAAATTGAAGGCCGTATGATCTCTATCAGTATTTATTTCTCTTAAAAATTTGGAATTTTTGGATTAATGTACCTGTATTTTAAGAACCTTTTGCTTAATATAATTAATAGGATTAAAAGATTGTATATTGGGAATCTTTTGGCGAGAGTCTTGGTGATTTGGCTGGATTTGGGGAAAAATAGACTGTTCTGGATAATTCTATAACCTAAGCTCAAGGAAACTGTTACAAGGCGAGACAGCCTAGAACCTTCCAAAACCTTGGCGAAAGTCAGATATTTTCTCGCCAAGTCAGGTATAAATACCACCGCCCGATTGACCATGATGATTAGATAGTCCAAATTTTTTAGCTCTTTTTTAAATCATTCCAGCTCTCAAAATTTTTTAGCTCAAAAAATTTTCGTTCGGATTCGAGTCCCAGCCATGGAGTGGGAAGGTCGTCATGAGATTACTCTTATCAAAGAGTCTTGCGTAGGATGGACAGATGGTACCAGAAACGTTAGTAAAAAGTGGTCAGATGGTTCGACCACTAATGAAACTTATAATTCTAAGAATGAATTACTAGAAATCACCCGCTCAGAAAGCCCTAGTTCAACTCGAGCAAATAGCATCTCATCTTATAATAATTCACTTAACTTGCATAGCCAACTTAGCACCCCCAACGCTCCAGAACCAACTCCATTAGCTCGCATAACTCTGTAATGAGCATTGATGCGCAAGACAAGACAACAAAAAGAACAGCTGACCCCGACGGCTTCCAAATGGTTTCACCAAAAAAGGCCGCCAAGCAGACCAAGATAGAAGAAAAAATCACACCACTGACAACTGATAATCGATATGATGCCCTGCAACAAGCACAGACTGAAGAGAAAAACGAAAAGAAAACTATCCCCGCCATTAACTTAAAGCTATCCGATCACTACAATATCATCCTCCAGCAACTGCATAAAGAGTTCCCTGGAACAACTAATAAATTCGTCAACAACATGATAGTAATCACCCCCGAAACTGAAACCCAGCGAGCTGAAATCATCAAATATCTAGACGACGCTGGCGAGCAATATATCCTCTCTGAAAGTCCCGAGACCAGACCACTTAAAATCATAATCAAGGGGCTTCCTGGAAACACCGAAATCGATGAAATAAAAAATACACTTACAGAGAAAAATTATGTTATCGAAAAAATAGCCCAACTCAAGAATTACAGAAAGAAGACCCTGTATCCCATATTCCTAGTTGACATAAAGAAGACCAGATCTACCAACAATATCTACAACGAAACCAGCCTCCTCCACCTAAGAATTAAAGTTGAAACCTACAGGAAAAAACCCACAGCTACCATGTGTTTCAACTGCTCAGGATTTTTCCACTCTGCAAGAAATTGCAAACTCACCCCGAAATGTATCAAATGTAATGGAACGCATACAACAAGGGATTGCCAGTTAAAAGAAAAGGTCCAAGCCCCTAAATGCACCAATTGCAATGAAACTGGTCACCTCGCTTCCTGGAAAGGCTGCAGTAAATATCCTAAACTCACCTACAGATTCAACAGACCCACCTATGCAGAAATTGCCAGAAACCCAAATCCCAGAAACTACCTTAGAGAACAAGCCCAACAAGCTCCCGAAAACAACAGACCCGCCAAAATGCCTAACAACCAGAAGCCCACTGAACAAGTCCCCACCTTCGACCTCGGAGAAATGAAGAACCTTATGGAAGTACTTAAAGAAATAAGAGCCCTCATACAAGATTTCCCTGGCCTCATTAAAGCAGCCAAACTTGCAAAGTTAACTAATAATCCGGACGAGAAAAAGCTCATCATCCTGAACGCCCTAATAGATTGAAATTCCTCCAACTTCATCATCTCCTCCCTGCCTCCAATCCTGATTGGTCAATAGTACTCTAACGCTCAATCCGTACTTTTGCATCATCATCATCACCTAGAACCCGCCTCAGAAGCTCCCTTGACGTCACCACCCCACCACTCACCCCTACACAGAAGATGCCCTCTGATTGGACGACCTCTCTCCCTTCTCTCCGGTCTTCTTGCCACTTCAGCCTGGTCTCATTCAAGCTTCGGCTTCCGGTTGCTTAACTTCTCTCATGTCTATCGAAGAGTGCAACGTTTTCTAGATCGCAATGCCGCTAATCTCTTTTATCAGGACAGGGGATAAGCTCCTGACGGAGCTAGGTGCCCCAAGAACCATCACTTACCATGATGATTAGATAGTATGGAAGACTGGAATGTTAGTCTAGTCATAGAAGATGTTATTTGTCGCAGGTATTAGAGCCCTCTGTATTAGGAAGCTGTTCCCTGTTGTTTTAGCCGAATTTGAGTTGCAAATTCTGATTCGTAACTGCTGTCATTTCCTGCATCTTTCAGAGATTTCTACAAATAAACGTCATGTGATTTTCTAGAGATTAATTTATCAACTCTCAATTACCACGAACCCCGAAATGTGGTACAGTATTAATATATTAATAGATAGTTATCGATGACTTTTTGTCTTTTAAATAAATTCAAATCCTTCTTAAAATAATATAAATATCAATTTTAGAATTTTATCATTCTTTTCTAGATTACATGCAGATGGAATTAGGAAAAATATATTCTAACCTTTGTTAAAGTTTTTTCTGAAGCCAATTATGGTATTATACATTCTTATATACATTTTATGAATATTTTCAATGTCTGAAATTTCTAATTAAAATTTTTCCTTGAAATCTATATCATTTTATTTAAACCTGAAAACACACACCAGTATTTCAATTTACATATTTCCTTTACCTTTATCCTATCACATATTGGAATTATAAAATTAGGAAAGAGTTTTCGACAATTTAAAACTAATAAAGTTTCTGTTATGTATTTTTTCTGAGTGAATTCGACTGGATTATTACATCTCTTAACAAAGAATAAACCAACTTATACCATAATTGGACATCAGTCTTATTGAAAATAAATGCAAAGGAATAATTAAATCATTAATTGTATTTTTCAAAATTTGAATATATTTAAGCTTTTATACACTTTAACATTTTTGCTTTTGTAACATTGAAATGCTATAAAAGAGTTTTCATTCACTTCTTACATTAATGTTCTGAAAGTCCATAGAACGGAATATTTCAGAAGATGACCATAAAATTTCACTATTTTCAGAATTTAATAATTATTTAAATAATTATTTTCAGTTAATTTATTATTGCATATAAGAAATACAATTTTTGGCAATGTCTTGGCTTTGGGGTGGAGCATCTTCCCCTTTATCTGGACGTCCCGGGTTTGAGCATGGTTGTTCTATCTGTGAGGTGAGGGAATGTACCCCCCCCCCCCCCCTGTAAAAAAAATGTGCTGTGCAAGCGACTGTGATGAGTGAGTAGCTAAGTCGTATCGTGGGCCCTAGTTGACGCTACTTCAAAACAAAAGACACTTATGTCGGCTTAAAACTTTATGATGCCTCGGCGAGCTTGTTCATGGCAAATGTCATTAAAAACAACATCAACAACAGGGACAATATAAATAAATATAATAAACTGCACTCATAATAGATATTAAAATTGAGTATTTTTAAATAATAAAAGAACAATAAAATACCTGCATAAATAAATAATAGATTGAAACAAAATGATAAAAGACCATTCCGCTTAAAGTAATATTATAATGAAATGACGCCACAATGGATATAACAAGAAACAAATTTAAAAAAATAAAAATAAATTTTTTATCAAAATTGAAAATAAATGTTTTGATAATGGGATTTTAACTTAAAATTACTTCTAATATCTCTATTTAAGATTTACGCTTATGCTGCTTTGTTTTACATCAGAATATCTGATAAAAATTAAATTAAAATTTTAAACAGAAAAAAAAAACTCAAATTTTTTGAAAAATTTTAATAACTTATTTTGGATGTAGATAATGAAAGAAAATTACAACAGAAGAAATTAGAATTTAAATGTATCCTTGATAATTTCCAAATTTTCTATTTATATTGAAAGTTTTGGCGTTTGTTTCATCAGGCTTTTCGGCAGAAAGGAATCCAGACAATTGGCACATCATAGTAAAATATCGCATTCGTGCTACTAAAACTTCCAAAGCCAACCAAAGAAACAGCTGCTAATATCATTGTTGTTAACTTCTGTATTCTAGAAACACAATATCCCTATTCGGGATGAAGAATCGACTGTGTGCTATTTATCAACTCCTGTGGCATTCCTTCTGGCTTAGTATCTCGAAATGGGAAAGAACAGAAGTTGAAACTTTCATTGTGACACAACATCTCAACTTTCCTCACTTATGAGAAACGATTTCAACATAATTAACAACCTGCCAGAGCTTGAGATGAGTTCGACTTCCTTTCTATAGAACAGATGAAAAGGCAACATCTTGTTCCAAACATCATTCAGGAACTGTAGAATTCCAGAAGTTTCAACAATGGGAAGCTGTGAGCACCTTTGGTCTGGAACGAAAGAATGTCGTTTTGATGGGGACAATGGATTTTTGTTTCGGGCACAGTATTACTTTGTAAGCGAATACTCAAAGCCTTTCGTTGGAATACTTTCCAGACAGCTGAGAGCTCTAAGGCATTCGTTTTCAGTCTGGAAGACGTTCTAACAGAAATAGATATATGTTCCATAGTTTGAATACATATAATTCTTTTATGAGTCATTTTTTGAATGTACATTAGTAAAATAACATCAGATATATGTTTACATTTTTATAATAAGGTTTATTAATATCATATAATTAGAAGAAACACTGATTTACTGTTAGATGTATCTTTTCAATATCCCTCGAACTGTATTTTACAAACAGCTTTCGACAATCATATGGTTTCCCTGAATTGGTGATTGTGAAAATTTTAATTAAATTCTCATGTTTAACCTTAATTTTTATAGTTACCTTAAGAAAAATGTTTTTTAAAATATAATTCCATCTAAAACCGATACATTTATACCGTTATTATGTTGTTTTTTTTATTGTAAACACGAACCTTACTAATGAAGTAAAATTCCTTAAAATCGTAGAGCTTTCATATACGTAATTATAAATTTTAAAAAATAGAGTTATACTGCTATGCTCTAATTTCGAGAAAATTTTTTGAGGCTTTAGCATAATTTTTGAATTAATCATATAAACTGTACAAATAATAAAATAAATAGGTTTTTTAAACTTAATAAAATACAAGAAAATAAAGTAATTATATAGTTGTTGAAATACTGAAAAGAGTAGAAATTTCATCATTCTTGTTTCAGTTGCAGTAAACACGATACATTTATAACCTTATTCTCTCCTTTTATTTGCCGGCGTCCTGGTTCAGAGGAAACGCATCTTCTTCGTGATCTGGGCTTGCAAGGGTCGAGTCCTTGTTAGGGCATGATTGTTTCTCTGTGAGCTGTGCGAACGTGCTTTCCTTTAAAAAGGGGTTGTGCAAGCGAATATGTATGTGTCCTCCTCATATAAGATAGAAGTCAGACTTCTACCCTTGGGTGCTCATGAGCCTATACCTCAGAAGCTACTGCACCCCCTCTTTCCCTTGTAAAGTGGATACGAGATCATCATCTTTTTATCTATTGTGAAAAGGAACCTTACTAATGGAGAGAAATTCCATGAAATCATAAAGCTTTCATATACGTAACTGTATGCGAAAGCTATTCTCCAATAGCAAAAAATTTTGTGACGTTTTAACATAATTTCCATATTATTCATAAAAATTTTACATAAAATAAAATAAAATAAATATTTTATAACTTACGAAAACAGAAGAAAATAAAATTATTAAATATCTGTAGAAAAAAGGGAAACAATAGAAATTACAAATGAAATTGAAATTTTAGCGTGAAAATAGTGCAACTAGTTTGTAAAGCGCGGTTAAAAAAATTTTTAAAAAATACACGAAAACTAATCTGTTGCCTAATTATTAAAAATATCGCTTTTAAATTTAAAGAGGGTATACATTTTGGGAAATTACATCGTCGAAATTAATTTACTACGAGAAATCATCCACAGCTCACTCAGTTTTTAACTAAGCAAAATTCCAATAAATTTTCTAAAATATACAGATTCTAATCCTTAAATTATTTTTTTATTAAATAAATTAAATCTATGTCAAATGGTCTAGGTTATTGAGTTTACACACGCATTGTATAGGTAACACAGAGGAAAGAAAATTACAAATTTTGAAATTAAGCAAGCATAGTTCATTTTCTCTACTTTCTTTTTGACATTTAAGCTTTATGTATGTAGATGATATCATTAAACTTTATTAATTCTACTATATGCTATTATTTCTCATCAATTTCTAACTTTTACTCTATAAAGTTACATAAAAATAAATCTGATACTTTATTACTGATTCTAATGATGGGCTTGTTTCCTTGAGAAAGAATATAAAACTGTTTACCAGATCAACTTTGTCAATGATACGATGAGTAAATGAGCTATATAAAATGTTACAAGCGGACAAGTGCCGTGAAAGTTCACAAAAGTTGGCGACGTTTGATGAGGAGCTTCGCAACAGCCGGATTGGCTTGGCGAAAGGAATAGTCTGGTAGCCGCTGGACCGTTCACGAAGCCCCAAGTGCTTTTGCGCGTGAGCTCTCTTGGCTATATAAGGGACTGGTTGCCGTAGTTTCGGCAGTTTCCTCTCGGACAAGAAGCGACTCACTGTACGAGCGGATTACTTTTCTCGCTTGTTATTAGTGAGCTGTGTTTGAGTTTGCTGTTAGCGTTGTTTAATTGAGCTGACTGTGATTTACTGTTTACTGTGCTGTAAGATAGCTGTTTTGCAGTCTGTGTTTATTGTGCGTTAGGCTTTCATTTACGCTGTAAGTGTCTGTTGACTGCTGGATTGTGTTTATCTGAAGTTTTACTTTATCAAGTCATCCTGTAAACATCTGTAAATAGCTGTAAATAACTTTGTTTGTGCTGTCCTCAAGTAAAGTCCATTCAATCCATCCCGCTACGCTAAAAACGCCACAATACTATATTATCTAAATAAATATAGAGTTTAGGATGTCCTCTTAAAATAAAGTAATAACAATGAGTATGAGAATCATTATCCATTAACATCATTATATTTTCATAGTCTTTAGCGTAATTACCACTACTCTTCCTTGTCTAAAAAATTAGATCATTGATCCGTTTCATTCAAATATCAGATGAATAAATCGTATTTAAGTAATGTTTTGATATTAGATAATAATTTAAAGTCTTCACCCTTTTTCTTATCCGAAGTTTATTTTTACATTTTAATTGTAACATATTCTTGGCAAATAAACTACAAATATATTTTTTTTCGATTCGTTGTGACATACCATAGTACTCACAACAGTTTATTCGGAGGGCCGGGATGGCCTGGTTGGTAGAGCGTAACTAGGTCATCCGGGCCCTCAGAATTGGAAGCTCAAGATTCCCCGAGTGTATGGCGGCTGGCGCTCTTTATATCTGTTCGTGGTCGCAAATTCCTCCATGTCGAGAGTAACACCACTAAGGGTACTGGGTCAGAAGTGATCGTTCTCTGTTCCGGGTCTAAATTACGTTTTGAGATGAATGAATGAAGTCCGCCCCCTATAAAGGGTTGTGAAGTGTGAGTAGCTAAGTCGTACTCATGGCCTCAGATAGCGCTACTTGTAAAACAAAGAGACGCATTTCTTAGGCTTAAATCATCTGCTGATCGTATCGGCGGGGGCTTGATCAAAGCAAGTGCCATTAGACTCAACACAACAACAAAAGTTTATTCGCTCTAAATTTAAAGCAGTGTGATATAAGTAATTAAATTACCCAATTACATGCACTTAAATGTGATTTAGTTCCTTTTGATTAATAAAAGAAGTTGTAGGAAGTCGGTAACTAAAGCGAGGAGGCTGCCTGAACCTCAAGTTCCGAGGATCCCTTGTCCTGATGGATTCTGCCTGACAGCTTTGTGCGCTGTTGTCGATTTCTACTAGTCGGCTACTGTCTGTTGTAGCGTGCTGTCCTGTGTCCGCTTCGAATCTGGTGATTTGTAACAATGTACTTGTACATTATAGAATAAAATTTATTTTATGTCGAATTTATAATAATTATCAAAATGTAACTAAAGAATTTTAACATTTTTAGTTGATGTTATGCCTTATGGCCCTTGCCTTGGACATGCCCCCGCTGAAACGATCAGCAGATTGTAAGCCTCAGAAATGCGTCTCTTTGTTTTACAAGTAGCACCATCTAGGGCCAAGAGTACGACTTAGCTACACACACGTCACGACCCTTTTCAGGGGGCGGACATCATTTATGCAAAGTCATTGACACATCTCAGATCGTGATTTAGACCTGGAACAGAGAACGATCACCTCTGACCTAGTACCCTAAGTGGTATTACTCTCGACATGGAAGAATTTGCGACCACGAACAGATATAAAGAGCGCCAGCCATCACACACTCGGTGAATCTTTTGGCCGATGAGTATCAAACTCGTAACCTACGGAAAACGAGTCCAACGCTCAACCAACCGGGCCATCCCCGCCCCTAAAAGTTTTAGCAAATAAACTTATCAGGTTTGAAGGATAAAATTATAAACCATGGATTAATGTAAGCTTGGTACGCTAGTTGAAAAATTAACGGTTGCATGCAATTAATTTTTTTAGAAACTTGCATCTAATATGAAAAATGAGCTAAAAGATTAACATTCTACTTAAAAAAGCATTTAAGTATATTCAAAAGATAACATAATAGAAAATGTTTTGAGGTGAAGAAGCATGAGACAAATCGTTTTCTATAGTGATTAAACAAACTGAGATTAATTGCATTATTTTCTTTTAATACTGCTTTTGGTGAACAAGGATAGTATTATTTTCAATATATGCGTGGAGCTAAGAAAACATAAAATATTTTCTTTAGTTAACTTTATTAAAAAAAGTTTGTAGTTAATCTGAAATTTTAATCTCCTAAACTATTAAATAGAAATTTGTAAATAAGTCACTTAATATTGGGAAAGAAAATTCTAGCAGAGATCAAATATTAAAACTTAGTTGCTCATATATTTTATGATATCATATATTTAATTTTATAGAATATGGATTTGTTATTCAAAATTAGTTTTAATAGTTATAGAATCTAAAAGAAATCTATATTTTTGGATTTTAATGAATTGGATGCTAAAATATTAAAGTTCAACATTTACAGACGAGGACTTTTAAATAAAATAAATCTAAGGTAAAGAAATAATAACGGATTATAATAAAAAAAATGGATTTTCAAATAAAAATACTAATGGAGTTTTTTCTTATTTCTTCGAAAAGTATATTTTAAAACAGTGAGTAATAATGAGTTAATATTTGGTTGAAATAAATTAATATTAGGTTCAAAGGAATTAATATTTGGTTCAAAAATCATGAATATAATTTGATTATATACCATAATATTCTCCTATTAAAACCCTAAATATGCGCTAAATTTCTCATCAAGATGGAATAAACTCTTTACATTCATATTTCTTGTTTAATATATAAAAATGCTCCAAAACTATGTCTCTATGTTTGGGGAAAATGTTAGAGAAAATACTATGAACTCTTATCAGTTTTAGACAGAAAAATTCTGTTTGTCGAATCCTGTTTGACTTCTGTGGAAGCACCGCCGTGTTGTGTGGAGTAGCCCGTTGTGTGTTAGTAAGTCGGCAGCTAAAGCAAGGAGACAGTGAGAACATCAACCGTTAAGAGAGACATTAGAACGAAGCTCTGAAGATTATCTCCCCTACTGAATCCTGCCGTTTTGTGTGCTGAGATCGATTTTTACTTGTGGTCTACTGTTGCTGCAGCTGTGTGTTTACCTCGGCTGTAAATATTTGTAATCTGCGTATCGTGTCTGTGTTAGTGTCTTCGTGTCAAATAAACATTGTTGTTGTTTTCTACGGAGGCCTTCTCATTGCCTTCACGCCCTACACACACTACAAGCGAACTCAGTAATCCATAACAATATTCTCGCTTTACATTTTGGGCCCCTCATTTGACATGGAAATGTAGAACTTGCCAATATAGAACTTGACCGACCGTTACCAGTAGCAGAAAGGTGAAACAACTAATTCCAGTAATTTGTTCATCCTTCACAATAACATAAGAAATGTATGTGAGTATGGGTACATGGAGGTCAAT
>JAOUZG010007994.1:2264644-2278368 GCA_026289955.1 Argiope argentata | reverse complement strand
GGTTTTTGTTGCTTCCAATGGCACTTGCATGACCAATCTCGTGACCCAGTCAGCGATTTGGCGATATTTTAAACCAGCGATTGGCGATACTTTAAACCAAAAATACCGTGTTTGCATTTTTGGTTTAAAGTATCGCCAATTAGGGCCAAGAATACGTCTTAGCTACACACGCCTCACAATCGCTTGCACAGCATCTGTTTATAGAGATGGCACATTCCCTCTCCTTACAGACAGATCAGGGAAGAACAACAATGCCCGAACGTGACTCGAACTCAGAACGCCCAGATAGAAACGAGAAAGATGTGCTGCCCCTGTGCCAGAATATTACCTGTTTTCTAATTGCATTGATCAATAATCCTCACAATCTTGCTTGTTTAATATGTTAAAAACACAGATTAACCAACAAAATTTTTAATTTTAATCAAATGTAAACTAATATAGATGTAACAATTATACAAACAGTGATATTATCGAAAAATTGAAACGCAAGTCTTTCGGCACATTTTATGCATTTAATTTGTTACATTTTATGCAAGTTAAAAACGCTTTTAGTTGGCCGAATGGAAATTGACATGTATTTTCTACAAGAAATATTAGAATTATTTCAGTCCTTATCTAAATCCATTCGTGGAAATTCTGAGTGTTTGGTTACAGAATACAACCGAAAGGATAATTGCAAAATGCAAAGAGAAAGGAAAGTATTTTTAGTAATAAAATGTAACCACTAGAATGTAGATTCACATAAAAATTAGACTTCAATCTGAAAAGAAATTTACAGAATGTCGGTAGTTTAATTTCTTGGAACACAGTAACTCATAAATACGACTTAAATGGACTTTTGTACTAAGATTTAGCATTTTTTTTCTTATCAAATTTTGAATAATATCAGTTTATAGATTAACCCTCAGTTAGTTTGCACTTTCAGAGGCATATGAGCCGACCTCCTGTCAGAGGGGTAGTGCATCATCCTCGTGATCTGAGTGTCCTGGATTAGATTCCTGATTCGGCAGGGTTGTTCTTCATCTGTTCTATCTGTGAGATGTGTGAATCCGCGCCCCTGTAGAAGAGGCTATGCAAGGGAAGGTGATGCGTGAGTAACTGAAACGTACTCTTGTTGAAACAAGAGATGTATCTTCGACTTAAAATCGCTGACTGTGTTCGAGGACTTGTTCATGGCAAGTGCCATTAAAAACAACATATCATATTAGAACGCAATATTTAATATCTAATTATTTTCACATAAATGAAATTGTGTATGGGATTTAATAACCAAAAATGTACGTAGTTTCGTAACTAATTGCGGTTTTAGTTAGTTGCTAAACCATTCCGAAAAGTAAAACATATTCTTTACTACCAATATTAAAGTATAAAATAACAGCAATTCGAACTCTAATGATTTTTACGATTTTGTAGAAGGTTACAGTTTTATGCAGCAGATGGGAAATAACACTTTTATCTGAGGATTAGGAAGATAGTTATTAGAAATGACATAACATGGGTATTATTTTTACTAAACCAGCCGAAAAGGTTTGCCCTTAAAGGTGTTATCTCTGAAAACACTTTGCTCGACATTTGCGTAGAAAGTTACGAAATTTTAACCTTTGGCGTAAATTTAAAATTTTTACTGAATCTATCTTGTCATTCTTGGAGAAATATTTGGAGATTAAGGCCTGGCATGTAGCTAATAGCATCGAAAATTCGAATTTATATTTCAGATACGTCTTACCTAATCGATTAAAACAAAAATTCGGCAATAAGTTACATTTATAGTCAAATTTAATATATTTAACTCATTGCGTTTTTGAGTTATCGTATTTGTTTCTAAAATGAAAACCGACAAACTATCAATCCCTCAATGGATTTGATTCATCAAAAGAGTCTACTTAAAAATGTGTGTACCGAATTTTATGCATTTGGCTATTTTCATTTTGTGCTTATCGTGTTAACTTAAATACGAACAGCCGTACTGACAGGCTTGGAGAATGAAGTTTATTCAAAATTCAATAGAAATTTGGTATAAAGACCCTAACACCAAATTTCATCTTCCTAGTTGAAATCTTTCTTGGGGCTATTTCTTCATAGATAGACAGATGGGCATTTTCCAATAATCGTGTCTCAAATTTAGAAAGGTTTTAATCGAGGAGATTTGTCAAAATCTTGAGGAGTTCACATTTTTTTATGGTTACTATACTTTATTTATACTTCATCTATGAGAAAGAAAAAATCTGGGTCGTAAATGGTGTTAATAGTGGTTGTAAGTATTCCCTTAATATAATTCTTGTTTCCATTTTATTTTTTAAAATTTCATTTGGTTATTTAGAAATATCTTTTGCATTTTATTCTTTATCATACACTGATTAAAAAAATTTCTCAGATAATTTGGTTTTGTGTATATATTTAGACTTCCCCATCTGCCTTTGATCTTTCTTCGTGTAAAGAGTATGTTTGATCTCACAAATTTCAGTAAAGGTTTAGTTAGGAATCCATAAACGTTCGCTAGATGCTTATAGGAAGGTTAAATATTGCAATTATTTTCATGACAAGACTTCGGGAAAATGTGTTCAGTTCTTCACCAATCATGGTCCCTAGAACCCAAAACAACACTTAGTTCAAAGGGTTATCGATATACGAGGGAAGATTAAAAAAGAAAAAAAAAGCTTTGAAGCAGCAGTATTCGGAAAATAGAATTATTCGATGGGCATATTGTTAAGGAGAGTGAAGACATACGGCGTAAGTTGTTTTAGAGCGGTTTTTCGGGCAGATAGTGTTATTAATGAGACCTGAAATACGGTCAGTAATGGCAAAACGTGTATAGAAGTCGTCTCGTTCAGTCATTTGAGCTGTGATACAATTTCTATGGGCCAAGAATGTGTCCCCCGTCGAACACTCGCTGACATATCGTTGAAGTGTACTAGGTAAGGGTAGTAGGAAGAGCGAAGGAATGAGTAGAAAACAGGCCACGAAATGGTGTCCTTTTTTTTGAAGAGCAAGTCTTTTAGATAGCAAGTGGAAAATCTCAATCTGAAAGAGAGAACGTCCAGCTTCGGTAACATCCGAAATCAACACGGCACGCGTTGAGGAAATGATCCAAGGGAATCGATGAGTAACCATGCTTGAGATCGCCCCACTGGTTGGAATGAACTATGGTACCGTTCAGTGTATCATTACAGATGTGTTGAGGTTTTAAAAGTATCTGCCCTTTGTGTTTCATGTGCGTTATCTGAGGTGCACAAATTCACTCGAATGATGTGAAGGTTCACATTTTTTCAGCGATATCACCCACACTACTAACTATTCATTGGTCACATTGTTAATGGGGACGAAACACTCAGCATCATTTTATACCCAAATCCAAAACAGCCACAATGGAGTGGGAGCATGCTAGATCAACGACGTGAAAGACGTTTAAGCAAACAGCCTCTACTAGAAAAGTTATTGAAATCTTTTTCTGGGATATGAGGGGCTTTATCCTAATGGGGATCTGGAGTGTATCTGGAGTTATGCCATTTATTCCCACCGTTATTGTGGTACTTTAACAAAATTACATGAAGTCATCCGACTCAAACATCCTGGATTGCTGACGGAAGGCATTCTTTTCCTGAATGATAATTCCCGGCAGCATATAGCTTGCCACACTTCGTGCTTCCTAAACCCGTTAGATGGGATGTCTAGAGCCACCAACATACAGACCCTATTTGGTACCCAGTAACTATTTCCCTTTACCGGTATTGAAAAAATACTTATTCTAAACAAGATTAATATTAGACGGTGATGTTGCCGAGAACTGGCCCAATTGTCGGGGATCTGATTATTACCAAGAAGGGTAAAACAAACCATTTTGGTGATTATGTAGATAAGGGACAGCTCTATATCTTTCTTAATTACCTCTTGTATCCTATGTCTATTGTTAATAAAGCATTTTTCTTTCACCTTGTAAACTTTTTTTGAATCACCATTCGAATATAAACATAAGTTTAACGCTTTGCACAAGCCGTGATCAGGATTACTGAAGGAATTTTATTCGGATTTTAACTGGATTGGAGGATGTTGTTGGAAATGCTAAAATCTCAGGAAGAGTTTATAAATGGGACATCTAGCTCAAAGAAGGTTGAAATGGTGAGTCTAAATGATAATTATTTCACTATAAGTTTCTTAATATTGAAGACAGGAAAACAAATCCCATGAACTAAATTAGCGCTTTAGTAAAAGAAACTACTTTCATTTAAAGTAATCCGATATCTGCAATATCTTACAAGTTAGAGGCTGGAAAGTGATAATCAAGGCATAATTTTGATTATTTCTAACAATAATATTTCATGTTGCCTGATAGTTACTTAGTTGTAGAGGAAACTAGCTTTGTCTTCTAGATTGGCGAGAAGAATTTTTTGTTATGGAGTCATTCTGGGAGACAAGTGAGAAATGGATGACGTAAATGATTGCAGCTCATATCAAATATAATTGAGCGATTGCTCTTTGCTTCCATTCGGACGGCGAATGATGCCGCTTCTCATACATGTTCAGACTTTTATACTCATGTTTCCCCAACTAATGCCTGGCTGCGATTGAGCCTAACGATGACTAACTGAAAACCAGTTGGAAGTAGAGATGATAAATGGCCTCAAACGATGTCTAATAGACTAAGAAAGAATATCCGGGGGAAATGAATGAGTATGGATATGATTAATTTCTCCTGTTATGTTATAAGTCTGAAATAGCTAAATAAATTACAGAAAGAGATAAGGTTAATAGGTTTCTTGACCTTGAAAAGGAAAAGCATGCTTCATTCTAATAACTGGAATGGTGCTTCAATTGAAAGCGTTAGTTTGAAATAAATTTATACAATATCAAAAATAAATAAATAAATCATTATTATAAAATCTAATCAAAATTAAAATAACACATAAATCATAAAAAGACAAAAATAAATTGGACGATTTCAAGAGTAAAATCTGTTAAATTATATTTATTTTAGATTTTACTGTTGTCTGTAAATGAAGGATCATTTCTGATTCCATTCTTATATTTCTGATGTTCTTGCTTAGTCAATTAGGTGCCCTTTTGAGGTAATTCATTACAGGCGTTTTGAAACTATTTTCAATTATACCATCATTATGTTCAATCATAGATAAACATTAACCAATTAACGCAATAAAAATAATAACGTCAATTGCTAGCCTAATGAGCTAGTAAAGCTCGAAAGTAGGGAATACACTTTTCTGTCTATTAGTCAAATCATTACAAATTGAATATTAGCGCTTTTCTTGCCAATTAACTAGTTAATTCTAGGTAATTCGTGAAGGTAAAATGAGTAATAGTTCAATTTGAGAAAGGAATCGAATGTACGTGCCTGACTATGCAGTACTGATTTTATTGCTTTTTTTCTCATGAATCAGTGTGATTAAATTATTTTGATATGTTGCAAGCAATTTTGTTATGTTTAATATGCTTTTATTCTAATTACTTCTAGGAAGATTTCATTTGAATTAATAATGATGCAGATAGTTCTCTCATTATGTAAAAAAAGAAAGAAACAAATGTACGGACAAAAAGTTTCAAAGGAATTAAGAAAATTAAAAATATACTTAAACACATTTAGAGTGGAAACGAACATTGACTATCACTTAGTCTAGATTTAGTCAAGAATTGAGACAGCATTGAATGATGTAAAGTGGTGAATAACATCATTCAATGCTGTCTATATTACTTATGTAGTGAGTTGCCAATCTTGTAGCTGAAGCTAGTAGACAATGAGAAAAAACACACGTTTGGAAGGATGTTACTAGTTGTGTGAAATTTCACTTCCTGCTGAGTTCTGTATGACAGATTTCTGTTGTTACAATTGTTTACTACTGAATTTTTGCTTATGTGGATATACAATATTAGTAAACACTCTGTTTTGTTTTCTCTAATTTTATTAGTAAATTCTTGTTGAATATATATCTTTATTTGTGATTTTCTATGTATCCTATTTCATCATACACCCTTATACTGGACCTGTTGATTGTGTAGAATTTGAAAGAAATTTGTAATAAAAATATTAACATATCTCTGCGATTAAACTATATTTATACATATCGTCGATAGATAAATTTGATGTTTAAATTAACATTATATTTGTGTTTCTTAAACCGGAATATTTTTTCTAGTTTAATTTTTTTTTTAATTACAATAATATTAGATGATTTTTAATTGCGTGTGCTCATTTTTATTTATTTAGGAATTTATTCATTTATCTTGAAAAAATTGTATCCCACTTAATTTGTTTGTGAGACAAATAATTAATTTTGTAATTTTGATTTCCTGCTATATTGGTGATCTCTGACTTTGTCATTAAAAATGAAGGTTCTTTAAAACATAAGAATTATATGATATCTCTATTTGGAACCGAATCCGAAGGCAAAATTTCCGTAGTTGTTCATATTTATGAAAGATGAAGAGCTTTCATGAGGACTGTCTCAATTTTGTCTCATTTCTGTCTCAAATGTTGGTCTCAGAGTTATCTCACTAATTTTTTGGGCTGAGCTGTTTAATTTTAGGGATTTGCTATTTGTTTTGCTTCATTCAAAGTTATTCTTTGGTTTCACTTCGAATGTGTTTCTTGTAACCTGTGTTATATATTTTTGTATAATTAAGTATCATTGCCTAGAATATGAGATTTCATATATCGTACTCATACTAGACAATTTTACTTTCATTTCGCGCTTTACCGATACAGTTCTAAAGTACGTTCCGAAGAGATAAAAAAAACAGAATAGCGTTTTTTAGAAACTTCATGAGTTAATACCCGGATGATGAGTGACACGACAATTACGTCACATACATCTTGGACGGAGTCTGTAGTTTACAGATATCTTACAGGATTATATGATTCATGACAGGCATAAATGATTTATGATAGATATATACGATTTATAAAAGTTATAAATGAGTTATGATAGATATATGATAAGCAAATGATTTAGAATGGGCATTCACTACAAGCTCAAAACATTTGAAAGTTTTTGTGTTGGAAACGGACATATTTGTTCCGAAAAGTGTGTTTTCGGAATAAAGAGGATCTGAAACGAAGAGATTCTCCAAAAGTCATCCAATATTAAGTATTGAGATCAAATTTTTCCACTATTAAAACAATTTCTCTATACTTTGTTTATAAGAAAATAAAAAAAGAATAAATAAATAATTACATTTGTTTAAATCTGTAGGCTTTATCAAAGTAAATCAAATAACAGATTGTTATGAAATGCATCGTTATGAAAGTACCAAATATACAAACACCTGACTTTTTACTACTCTTAATGATTTAACCTTAATGTATTCAATAATCTTCACGATTAATTTAAATAATAAAAGCTTCATATCTAATCCTGGACATCACCTTACTTTCAAAACTTCTGAATAATGTTGGTATCTTGTGTCGATTAAAATTTCTTTCTTTACTTAATTAGAAATTGATGTATTTATAGAAAATATCAGCAATGAGGTATGTGAGAACAGAAATTACTTTATTATTAGTATTCGATATAAACCGTTGCCATAGCAACTGAGAAATTTCGTTTAGAATTTTGAGTTCTTTTCATTTTATTTTAATTAATTTATGAAAGAAATTCACTGTTTAAAATTTTATTAATTTATTATTTATTTGGTGGAAATTATTAATGAGAATAGATAATCAAATGTTTGATTATAAGATTTAAGTGAAATTTATTACAATTTATACTGTAAAACTGAAGTCTTTCGTAATCGCAAAGCAAATAAGCGAAGATGATGATAAATTAATACTTTCTTTCTATACCACAATGTGATTTTGGTGCAAACAATGGATAAGGACCTCCTCAAATAGCTAAGTTTAATCGAAAATGTTTAGTAGTATAGTTTTCAACATTTTTATGCAATATTTCTGTATTAAATCTTCTCCTTAGAATGTAAATGCAAACAGACATTTAAAATTTTAATGCTCATTTGTTTGCTACGTAAGTGTCGGCTTATGTAAAGTTTAACTACTTTAAATAAAACTAATTTCTATAAGTTTATTTAAATAAACTTAACTGCTTCATATAAAATGTTTCTAACTTCAAAAGCTTTTCAAGTTTTAAATATTTTGCAAGTTACTATTTTATTTGGGCTTCCGATTCCAATTCTTACAGAAAATCGTTTTGAAAGATTTATTTTTAGTTTATTTGTTTACAAGAGAAATATTTGGTTCAGATTGAAAATTCGGTTGAATTCAATAATTTCCAAACATAGAGTTCAGTGACATGCTATTTATTATGCGCCTGAAGAACAATTTGGGAGATATTGATTGGTTTGTTAACGAAGTCTGCAAAACTTGCATTAACATTTATACAAAAATATTCTTTAAAATGTAAAAGCCTTTAATTTTATCTTTGATTTAAGTGCAAAAAGCTACATCATTTAACTATCTATTGCCTTTTTCTTTTTTTTAAATATACGAAATACAGAAAACAAAAATATTGTAATTTCCCCAAAAATTTGTTGCTCATTTAACATATCTCTACATCCTCCCGGGATGAGGGGAGCTTCGAAATGAGGATGAGATGCTTCCGACGTGGTGGTTGGATCTCGGCACCTTGGAGGTTACACTAATGAGGGGGGGGGATAAGTTCCTTCCATCAATGGTGGGACATACTTCCTACGGGAACGCTTGTAACGTGGTCTGTGATGGCTCTTATGACTCAAATAAAGTTCTCAACAGTGTTGCTGTTGCAGTGGTGCTGTCATTCGATTTTATGGTCTGGTATGATTTAACATATCTCTACTTTTCAGTACTCTCTAAGCTCGAAAATTATGTATTTAAAGTTATGTCTATATGTGAAAGTTGTGTGGACATAAATTTCTATGTTAGACGAAATTCCTTCAGAGAAAGTATATCTGTCTAAATGTCCTATTAAAATGAACATGGTAAATGTTAGATTTAAAATACACATGATGAATGTAGTATTAAAATGAACATTTGAATAAAATTTGTTTCATTGCATCTGTCACAAGCATACAAAAAGCGGTAATTCAAGAAAAAAATGAGAAAAAAATGGAGATAATTATATATTTTAGTTTATGTCTTTATGTGAACAGCAAAAAGGAAAAATGATTTAAACTAAATGTATGAAATTTGGAATGGGACATTTATTCCAAATTTATAAATTTCTTACAAATTTGAAACGAAGTTCATTCAGAGAAAATATGGTTGCCTAAATGTCCTATTAGAAGGAACATTTGGATAAAATTTGTTGCATACCATCTGTCACAAGCATACAAAAATTGTCAACTCATAAATTTAATAAACGATAGGAAACAAATGAAATTTAATTTTGTATGTTTGAATACTGATACAGCTGATAGTCAGATTTTTATTTAAAAAAAAACGGAAGAAAAGACCAAAAAGTATTATTAGTTTATCAGAATGTTTTTAAACTCAATGTAAAAAATATATTTTAGTATTTTTATTATACTGTAGTAACTGTATGAAGCTTAATAAATCATCTATCCGATCAACAGTTGTTTCCGTTTAAAAATAGAATTCCCACCTTTTATTAATTAATATACAATTTTATTATATTAAAAATGTGTTAACAGTACACATCTTAGCAGTAGGGAATTAAAAAGAACATGGTTTAAACAACATATTTCATTAACAATAAATACTAAAGAGGCCCTTAATGTTTTAAGACCGTACCAATTAAAAAGGATAAATGAGGATTTAATTATAAAATTATGGGAAATACTTCAATATTGAAATAAAAATTTCTATAAAAATCATACTTATATTAAGTCTAAAACTGAATCGTATTATTTTTTTCTTCTCAAATCTTTCTAGTTTCAAATGAGAAAAGTGCATTTATTTCTCTTATTAACAAGCTGAGACTTTGTTAATATATGGTCCACAGTTTTTGGGATTTCTTGAGGGGCGAAGGTTTCGGCTAACAAAATTAAGTATATCTCAAAAACTTATGTGAATTTCGAAAATTTTACACTTACGTAAAGATTCCTGCCGAACAGAATAATTCAAAAAATTCGTATTTTGAGGAGGATATTTTTTGCATTGTAAAACTTGGAGATGCTAAGTAATTAACAACGTTAATTAACTGAGTTAATGCGTTTGTCTTTCTTAACAAACATGTCTCCTTAATACCAATTTTGTGTATAAGTGAAAATAAATAATAAATTTACGTAGATATTTCTTTTTCAATCCTTACTATTAGTTCAGGCTTTCCCTATATATATATTGGTCAAATTTTCAATCGCGTATAAATTTTTTTCATTCATCTACTCAAATTTCAATACATTTTTGAAACATTGCAGTGAACGGAACTTGATGCTAATATATTTTTTTCAAATATTAATTCATTAAAAATAAAAGTAGGGAATTTTTAAATATTTTATATGTAATAGTTCGGTTTCGAGCTAATAGATGACGCTACGAAAATCCTACTCGGTACTGCTTTCAATTTCTACTATTAGTTCACGTTCTCGCTATAGATATCTTGTTCAAATTTTCAATTGTTAGTAAATGCTTTTTATTCTTCCACTCAAACTCAAATATATCTTTTTAAACTTGTAGTGAATGAAAGTACAATTTTTTTCAAATATTAATACATTAATCAAATTTAATTTATTTGAAATACTACAATATAGAGTTTTAGCAGTTTGTTATGAAGTTTGAAATCAATAGGCAGTAGCTCAGTCGGTAAATTGAATGGATTTCTGTATTTTCCTAGTGGAAGATGACATATAACGTCTTTAAATTATATGGCGAGTGCGCAACATGTACTTCATGGTATGTTTATATTTAAAAAATATATATAGCATGAAATATTATTTCATTTAGAAGCTTCAGCTTTTTGAGTAGTGTAAGTGTGAATGAGTTATACGTCTTACATTAAATAATTGGAAGAGCAGGGTTATTTTATTGTCGATTAAACAAGTTAAGTTTTTTAAAATTTCATTTAAATGTTGCAAAATAAAAATTATCTTATTCCTTCTTTTTAATTTCTTCAACATTACTAAAGAAAAATAAATGAATAAGAAAATAATCCTTGTTAATTACATCCCTTTTAGAAAATTCCAGATATTTATATTTATTTGCTTTTTCTTCTACTTACCTCTAATAAAGAATAACTATTTTCGATAATGATAAGTGAAAATTGTAATTTTTGAGAAGTGGTATCTTTCCTTTACTTGAAAAATCTTAAAGAAATATATAACATTGTCCCGTTTGCTGATTCCATTTTAAACGTTTTCTTGTCAGTTACAACATCTTTTTTGGTTCTTTCAAACATTCTGTTTTCACAATATATCAAAGTTCGCATGTTTACACTTATAAATATTTATGCTTTCTGTCATTTACAAGAGGCGTAGCGCTTTGAACTAGAAAGTATCGAAGAAAAATGGTTTCACATCCAACCAGAAATGCGTCAAACGAATAACCTATAAAGGAAGGGTGCTTGAATATAATATCGATATTCCTTATAAGTTTCAAAAACAAACTGAGAACATGTGATACAAAGGAAAATCCTTTATGGTTCGATTTTTTCGGAAAACCTCAATAATTGCTTTTAACATCTGGTATAAATGTTCGTAAAACTGTTCATGTATATCTTATTATTAAAATTTATGCTGAAAAAGAACATTCATTTTTATCTCGGGTAATTTTAAGCCCATGTTATGAAAATTTTTAAAAAATAAAATATTCGATTGTAAATTTCAAGTTATCATGTGAGAACATTATTATTTTTTGTCACTATTTATCTTAATCAATAAATTTAAACCTGTTTAAAATAATCACGAGACATCTCTATCCCCCCCTCTCTCTATATATACATAATTTCTTTAACTTTCATTTTAATCTTTTGAGCTGACAAACAAAATTTTGGAGTTAGACCCATTTTGAAATGAAATAAGATCAACAATATCTTTCTTCTTCTTCAACCTTTTAAAAACGCATATGCTGTCAAAGAAACTTACGTTATAATAACGCAAAAGGGGTAAAAGCAGATCTATCTTTTAAAAAATGCATCCTATGTCAAAGAAGTATACGTAATATTAATGTAATACTAATTAAAAGCAGATAAAAATATTTTTGTCCTTAAATTTAGGCGCCATAAAAACCTCCTAACTAAACAACATCATGTTCCCACATGATAATAAATTAAAAATATGAGATACATTTTGCTTTAACTGCATTTCTCTTAACCATTAAATAATCAAAAATATAAAGATAGGATTGTATCAGTAATTAGTTTACATTGTATTTGTATGTTAAGTAAGGACTGTGACTACGATTGAAACACACTTATGCATTTAAAACACTCATTAACAAACTTTTGCTTTATTCCCTAAACAATTTTACTTATGATAGTAGTTTCCCGTCAATTAGAAAGATTATCTTGTTTCTATTAGAAAGATTACTGTACATCATAAACAGAACAGAACTGACATAATTAAAAGATCCGAGATTTAATATCAGACAAATTGGCAGAATCTTGAATATGAAGTAATAAGGTAAGATTGTGGAGCAATAAAAATTATTTATCTAAAATGAAATAAAACCAATACTAATCTTATCACCAGATAATGAATAACATATAAAAAGAAACGACTTCAAAAGATTGAGTGGTTAACAGAAGCAATAGGCATCGACGATTATCGTATCAAACGCCACATATTATGCTTGTGAGCAGTAGTGGTATAATGGTAAGATCTTATCATCAGAATAGAGATTCTTGGCTCGGAACTCAATTTTTACTTCAGATTCATCGTGTGTAGGGCTCTAGTGTAACCTAAATTTAAAATTTAAGATCAAATGCACTTCTTCTAGAAGCGTCTGCCTGTTTGGTAAGGTGTTGGTGGTTCAGTTGCCGCCTTCATTTGTCATCCGTTCAAAGTCATGATGGCATCCCAATAATCTCTACTTTTGCCTTGAAATGGCAGAATAATTCATTCTTATAACATGACGGTTTGAAAAGATGTTGGTAATTCAGTCACCGCTGGTTACGATGGCATTCCGAGAATCTCTAATCACGAGAATAATAAGTTCTTATAATACGAAAATTTGGCAATGTGTTGATGATTCATTTGCCATTTTCTTTTGCCATTGGTTCAAAGTTTCGATGGCCTTATGAGAACCTCTCGCTTTGTATCGAAAGAGGGGAATAATAAATTAGTATCATACGACAGTTTGGTGTGTGTTGTTTGTGACAAGTGTTGATGATTCATTTGCCGTCATCAATTCAATGCCACGATGACATTTCGAGATATCTTTTGTTTTGATTCGAATTAAACTTTACAATCATTGTACTACTATTTATTTATTTACTACAATAAATATTCAAGGCAAAACTATTTTCTATGACATTTTTTTGTTCTTAAAATTTCTTACGTTTACCTATAATTCATCGGTTTTTAATATAGATTGAAAGTTGCAATAAAATCTTTTGCTTTTTGTTTAAAAAAAATGGTGTTTTTTCCCTTCTTTTTTAAATTTTTTAATTTTGTGGAATAAAAACAATAAATGATCTATAACTTTTACCAGAACAACGTATTTTTATTTCATTTCCTAATGCTATTTATGTTTCTTATTTTCATATTATATGCTCAACTTTTTGATTCAAGGAAGAGAAAAAAATTAATTCTGACAAAAAATAGGAAATGCAATATAAGCAGAAAAAAATGGTACATTCCTTTTGGAACAAATTCTATCTCAATAGTCC
>JAOUZG010007994.1:2237659-2264244 GCA_026289955.1 Argiope argentata | reverse complement strand
CTGGAAATGGTTATTTTCAGCTGCTTGCAGATCACTTGCAGCCATTCATGGACTTCACGTACCCACACAACGATGGAATTTTTATGGATGACAATGCGCCATGTCACCGGGCCAAAACTGTTCGCGATTTGTTTGAAGAACATTCCGGACAATTCCAGCGCATGATCTGTCCACCTAGATCACCAGATATGAATCCCATCGAGCATTTATGGGACATCATCGAAAGGTCCGTTCGTGCCCAAAACCCTGCACCATCCACACTTTCACAATTATGGACGTCTATACAGACAGCATGGCTCAATATTCCTGCAGAGGACTTGTGGACTCCATGACACGTCGAGTTGTTGCACTTTGTCGGGCAAAAGGAGGACCGACACGATATTAACAGTCATCCCATGACTTTTGCCACTTCAGTGTATTTATACTATTTATTCATCCACTCAAGTTCAAATACATTATTTTTAAGCTCGTAGTGGATAACATATGGTGTTAATGAAGTTTTTCACAACATAAATTCGTTAATTAAATTTAATCAACTTTTAATACTTTAAACAGACTTTTAGCAGTTTTCAATGGAAATTGAAATCTACAGGCAGTAGATCAATCGGTAAAATGCGAAGATTTCAGTATTTTTCAATTCTTCTATTAGCCATCATTCTTCCTTTATATATTTCTCTCGTTGAAGTTTCCAGTCGTTAATAAAATATTTTTTTATTCATTCAATCAAGTTCAAGTAAATTTTTAAATTTTGTAGTGGAGGACATTTAATGTATACATTTTTTTTCAAATACTTATTCATTAATCTTTTATTAATTAAATAAAAACTAACTTTCTCGTCAAAAATCTTCGTTTCCCCTTTGCCAAATAAGTAACGAATTGAGTTAGGTTTTTACGCACACTAATGATTGTAGGATTCTGCTTATTTTCATAATGTTCTTTTGAATTAAAATAACACATAATAAAAAATCTAAAAATTTATGTATTGCGTTTCCTAACTGGTGTAGAAAAATCACGCGTTTTGTATTGCCACAATTGGTTTCCAAATTCATCACTGATATAATTTTTTGATAAATTATTTAAAATAAATGTAATTGTCATGCCGGAAGGTTCTGGTTGGTATGGCATTGGATTCGCGTTCTTTGGGCCGTGAATTCGAACACGATATATAGAAAGGAGAATGAAAATTGCTAGGAAAATTGCTTTCTATAATTTAATTGTATTATATTTATACATACATTTGTTATTAGTAATAGTAAATATTTAATAAAAAGGGGCAAAAATAAAAATTAACCATATTTAATTAATTAGGAATTGGATTTTAAAAATTGTTTTTTATATTTCTTGTTTATGTGAAAACAACAACAACAACGGATGCGTGTTCAATTCAAGCGAATATCAATCCGTTTTTGATAAAATATGTATATTAAATATAATTATTTAATAAAAAGTAAATAAAAGGAATTTTTTCTTTGTTTTTTAAATAACAAGTAACCTAATTTTTATATTACTTGTTTTATTTAAAGAATAATATGTTCAAAATATCTTTCACATGATTGGTATTTAGGAAGGTGGGAGTAGAAGATGTTAAACTCTAAGTTCAGATCCTTATTTTATTTATAAAATTATTTAGTCTTTCTGTCTTTTTTGACATCCATTTCGGATTAGTTTCAATTTTTACTGTTACAAAAATTCTTGGCAATTTTGTAGTAGTTGAATAATAATCGAACAGATGACGAGAAAGTAAAAAAAAATGTTGAGATTAAGATATAATCAAAATGATAAGCTGTAATATAAATAAAAAAGTATTTACTTCAAATAAATTTGCGTTACCTAAAATAATATTTGCAATTAGTTACATCCTGCATTTACAAAAATTATCGGCGAAAGCATTATTTCGTATGATATGTCATGTATTCAAATCCCCCTACAATTCATTAGAAAGAAACACATCGCGTAATGACTTTTAAATTTGTCGTATTCAATTCTTTTTCTCAAATCATTTGCTTTAAGGCGTGTGTACAAAAGCGAGGAAAAAACATTCAATGCGAGCAAGTCAAAAACTCGAGATCTCGTTTTTCAGCAAAATAAATACAAATCGATATGAATATTTTCTGAAATCCAGCGAGATCAAATGAGGCAAAATAATAAAAAGTTGAATTCTTTTGTACAACAAGAAATGAAAAGAAGGTTCCATTTACGAAATTACATCACATTTCGTGCGTTTACAAATGGAACGCATAAGGGAATAAATCGCCATTTTCTGAAAGCTAATTTTAATAAGCGAAAATATCCTTTCTAAAGTAATTAAAAATAGAAACGTATAAATTCTGAAGAATGATTTATTTAATAGATATGAACTTGGAAATTTTTTTGTGTGTTTTATATCCATGTTTAGTTTTAAATGAGAAAAATATCTCTCACAACATTGCTGCTGAATTTACTATTTACTTAAATTCATCGTTAAATTTAGAAGATTATTTTATGGAATGAAATTTTTTAAAGGATGGAAAAGTAAAAAATTGCTGATTAGAAACACAAATGCCATTTTAAAAAGCTTACATGCATATTTAACAAATTATATATGAAAGTAAATGAGATTTAAACTTTTTCTGACTTTCCAATTAAAAATATGCCTAAAATGTTCACGAATTATACAGATTTTTTTATATCTATATCAAACATTACTACTTTGATTATATATAACTTGATTATAAAGCAAATTTTAATTTTGAAGTTACATAATGCTGTATATTTATGCAAATATTTTTATTCAAAAATTTTTCTAATATTTACTTTATTTAAAAAATAAATAACATTAAAATAACGGAAAGAGATAGAAATGCTTTACCTGCTACATGTATTTTAAAAAGGTAACTCATTTTCACAAAAGAGTTTTAAAAATCAGTTTTGAAATGTAATAAATAGGGCTATGAAATCTAAAAACATACAGTACAGAACAGCAACGGAATAATTTGAAATAATATTGCGGAGAAATTTGCATCTGGGATTAATTAAAGGAAGGAATCCAAAATTCTTATACAGATGCAGCAATTTAGGAAGTAATCCAAATTTGAAAGATATCAAAGATGAGCATCACTGAAAAAGAAATTTGTTTCTGAAGACACCTATTGGATAAATTTTGAAGTTATAGCAATGTTAATGCGTTTCGTCTTATATTTGTAATAGTGAATATGTAGAAAAAGATATATGCTTTATTACGTGTTTTACATTATTACATTTTTACTTTTAGGTGTTATAAAAATTATATTTTTATATCAACAAAACTGTATTTTTACAATGCATTTCGAAAATGTATGACGAGCTGTCTATACCATTAATATAAATGAATGTGTGTATCTGTACATTGCAGCAAACCAGTTGTGTAGGATGGTAATTCACACTTCTGAGGGATTTTTTTTGGAAATTAGAATTTAAATTAAGTAACAATTAAGCTGAATTATACAAAATCTACCTAATTTCGTTTCTATAATTTCTCACTAGCTAGAATAAAATTTCACTATTTTTCGTATTTTTTCAGTAAATGTTATTTCATCATTTCTTTTCTTTAAACTGAGCATGGATTTTGACATTCTTAGTTTTAATAAATAGCGTTAGTTTCAAGTTAGTCATTGCAATTAGCTCAAATGTGATGTGACTGTGTAGAAGGGATTAACTGATAAGGATATTGAGCTTGTGGCTCTAGTTGTATAAGCCAGATAACATCTACGATACCGAAGTCAACTTTTTGGTATTGTGGTTATGTTACTCGGCTACAAGCCCTAGCATCGCAAGTACTTATCTCGACTTTCTCTCGGTACATTGATGACCTTGGCAACGCAACCTCCTGAAACAATTGTGACGCCATCTAACCGCAGCAAAAGCAAACGAAGTCATGAAACTCACTTGACGCAAACAAACAAAGCCGCCAACCCCACTTAACGCGGGCTAGCAAGCAAGCAACACAAAATAGTCAGAATCACTTGACGCAAGCAAGCAGCAACTCGCCATAACGCTTGGCGCTATAAAAATCGTTCGTCATTCCGCCGACTCTCTGTGGAGCCTCTGTGGACTCTCTGTGGTGGGGGAGTTCTGTGGAGCTAGCTTCATAAGCCAGATAACATCAACGATACCGAAGTCGACTTTTTGGTATTGTGGCTATGTTACTCGGCTACAGGTCTTAGCCTCACAGGTTCGTATCGTGACCTTCACTCGCTACAAGTTTCTCATATATTTGAATTCCCCAATTTGAATCACAGTGTTGAAATAAGATTGAACGAACGGGACAAGTGAGAAGTTACTATGCAAAAGTGATTTAGTGATTAAAATATTAAGTATTTTAAGTTTCAGAATTGAACCAGAATAGTAAAACATATAGTTGGGATGAAGAGAGTGAACTATTTTTCCTCGCGTAAGAACATCTGTGTCTCTACGCTTCTGACTTCGTTCTGAAGCGTTACTTCCGTAAAATCTCTAACATGATGCTGTGTGCGAAACTATCAAGACTTGTATTCTTTTCTTTCCAATTCTATGACCAATAAATGTGCTGTCTTCAAGAACCATGCAGAAATTTATTGTAAATTTACAGCATAAATGGAAAGAATTAATGCATATATTATGCTACTGTGTAAAAAGTGTTTAATATTGGGACATTGAATATTTCATATACTAAATTATACAGTCCGAATTACAATGTTTAAACAAGACACAGCCATCAGGGCAAGTATGAAGAAGCTATGCAAAAAGGGTTTACTAATTGAAACATATCATTTACATGTATCTGAAAGTGCATCTGAAGGAAAGAATTAATTATTTGATTAATTTGGTTAAAAACTTTGTATCGTCAATATTTTAGTTCCTTTGCACCAAACTTTAATTACCTAGCTTTTGTTAATTTGAACCTTGCTTTATGTTTTGTAGTCATAGAATTAAATTAAGGCTCCAGTACTTTATAAACTACCCCTGTGAATGGCTTTAAAGGAAATCTAGAAATTTGGTCTTAATTCATGCATCAGATTTTAATTATTTATCACAAAGATGTTTTAGTTATATTATCCGCATACAAAAATGTCACCAAAAAGGCGTTCTTCAAACTCGAAACCATGGCTCGAACTTGCGGCAAAATATTCCAAACTTGAAACTCAAAGAGGTTTCAAAAGCGGAAATTCTTCAAAATCTGGTATATGAATTTTTTGATAATTTTAATATTTCTAAAAAAATCAAGAACAAACTAATCTGTCCTAAGAAATAACATATTGCCAAAACTTAGATTACATATTAAATACCTTTCTTTTTCCTCTGATTATCTATGTTCTAATGTAATATATTTCAATTTTGACGAATATTTGAAACGAAATAAAGCAAACGATCATTGGATTAAAATATTTCCTAACGTGTAAAAAGAGAAATAAATGTAAATCGTTTGAAATATAAGCAATTCAGCTTTCTTCGCATTTCAATCTAATAAAATATTTCACAAAAATATCCAATGCATTTATTTTTAGCATATAAAAATATCGACAAAAACTTAAATAAAATCCATATAATTTGTTTTCCATGAAAAATGTCTGATTATAACCATTTAAAACCACGAATAAATGGAATTTTCAACTAAGCGATGTTTATTTCGAAGTGGAAATGAAGCATTTGAACTGAAATATAATCTACTTTTATTTCGTAGCGATATTATATTTGAACATACAACCATCTTTAATGCGATTCTATAGTCGTATCGCTTCTATAGAGCATGAAAGATATTTCATTTTTCTCTTAATTATCTTAGAGTTTCAAGCGAGTAGCGTTGGAAATCCCTGAAGCAAATTTAATAGAGAAGGCGAAACTCTTTAATAAGTATATTGGCCTTCTGGGAAATTACAATGTTTATGCGAGATAACAAAGTTAAATCAAAAGAACTCTTCCGACCGAAATCAATCCTTAAACTATTTCGCCCTTTAGGATTGATGAAGTTAATGATACTAATGTTGTGCGGGCAATTACTCGGGTTTGGAGTATTCAACTGAATAAAATATGATGGCGGTTTGAATGATAATTCACTAACTTAGATAGGAAATAACTTGAAAATAGGTTAGTAGGGAAATAGGGAATAATATTCAAAGATTAAAACATTTGAAAACAGAATAAAGCGTCATTTAGAATTTAGAATTTAAAAAACTATGAAAATTAATAACTCATTAACAAATGAACATTTGAAATGCTTCTATTTTCCTCATGAAATTAGAGTATATAAGGAAAATATATTTATATATTTAAGGTAATCAGGAAAGATTAAAAAACGATATACAGACCCCAAATACTGGCTTGATTATTTCAATTTTTGTTACTTATGAAAGTTTAGTTTAATTTAATTATATTAAAGTCCCTTTTGTAAAGTAACACTAGCACTATTTGGGGACGAACCTCAAAATTTTGAACAGTGGCCAGATGACAAGGAAGACACTTGATCTAGCACTCCTATTCTCTAGAAGGCAAGATAACGTTTTGCCTTGAAGGACTTAACGTACAATAGATCCTTTTATATGACGGTTCTGTGGTAGAATTGGGTCACGAATTAGAAACTCTATTGCTCGCCAGCCTCCGTGGTCCATTTTATATGAAAGATCATCATTTCTAAATAGTCATCAATAGTCTCATGCCTGGTATTATGTATTTTCAATAAAAAATCTCAACAGGTTTTCCAAAACAACAGCAACTGTGCTAATTTCTATTTGAAATAAAATCTCCCAACAAATATTCAGTGCTGGCTTGTCCTCTACAACCTCCTATTTAAGTAAAAAATTTCATTTATACTACTTCATTGCACATTATGATGAAAGTTATTGAAATAGATCGCTTCCCGCTACCAATGTACGAAGTTCAAGAATTTATATTTCATATGAAAGGTTTCGTCACCACCACACGTTATCATTGGGTGTCTACTCCCCCTCTCAGTCCTAAAAAAGTTCCGTTCGAAAAAGATCACAAAATAAAACGTAAATAGAGTTTCCTAAATTTTAATTTAGATTAATGAATAGCCATTTTCTATTTTAATAGTCGTTTTGAAGACCACTCTGATCAACTAGAATGTTCTATGAATATTTATTTCAATATTAGAACTTAAATAATACTTTCTTTTTTCAATTCCTATCATCCAATCAATTTCAGATACATTTTTTGATACTCATAGTGGATGACACTCGATGTTAAGACAGTCTTTTCAAATATGAATTCATTAAATTAATTAATTAATTTTTAATACTTTAAATAGAGTTTTAGTGGCTTGTAATGAAAATCGAAATCAACAGCCAGTTACACTGCATAGCACACTAAAATTCGATTGCTTACAGCTTGGATGCACTCGTACTTAAACAAGTGAAGAGAATATTTCTTGGTGTAACATAAATCCAAATAAAAAGCACAATATTAAATATATATGATGCATTAAATAAACATATATTCTGCTCATTATACTATTTTTGTAGCGCTTCTTACTCTTTCTATTAAGCATGATTCTTTTTTTAACTTCTTGATTTATTAGATGGACACTATTAGTCTAATGTATGAAACATTTTGAGGCTGAATTTCTTGAAATACATATCTAGCAACTACCTACTCTATATACTCAGACGTAAACTTTTTTTCTTAAATGACTGACCTTTTTGAATTGACAATATGTGTTGAAGTATGAAGGTATATCTTCGAAATGACAGTCTCTTTACCAATTGCACAGACCATTCATATATTTTGGAACCCGGTTTGTATTTTTGTCTTCATCACATTATAATGCATGTTAAATCACTAATAGGACCAAGATGGCCTGGTTGGTAGAGCGTTGGGGTTACGAGTTTGAAGCTCACCAGCCAAAAGAATCCCCGAGTGTGTGGCGACTGGCACTAGTTAAATCTGTTCGTAGTCGCAAAGTCCTCCATATCGAGAATAATGCCACAGGGGATACTGGGTCAGAGGTTATCATTCTCTGTTCCAGGTCTAAATTACGATCTGAGATGAATGAAAGAATTTGCATGAATGTAGTCCGCCCCCTAAAAAGAGCTGTGACGTGTGTGTATCTAAGTCGTACTCTAGGCCCTAGATGGCTCTACTTGTAAAACAAAGAGACGCATTTCTTAGGGTTAAAAATCTGCTGATCATATCAGCGGAGACCAAGTACCATTAGTCAGTACAACAACAACCTCACTAATAAATTTGTTTGGGTATCAGTTGCACCACTGAATTTCATTCTTCGGTTTTGGTGAATTGCTACAATCGCTTGAAGAAGGAAGGAGAATCAATGAGAGATTAAATTCTTAGCTACAGAAATCAGTTATTCAAGTAAACATCAAAGAGGAGCATTAAATTGAAACACGATCTTTTAATGGAAAGACTATGGTGAAAAACATTTAGTGGCACTTTTGCCGAAAATTCAGGGCCATGTTTTGTTCAGTCGATACATTAATTGAAAGGCATTAAAATTGTATTTTCTCTTTTTATCAGTAATTAGCGGGCTTCTATAAACATCTTAACTAATATGGCACTCTTAAAATTAAAAAGCGATGGCTTATGTTAATAAAATCAAAAAACGGCTCCTGTTAATTAAATATATATACGAATAAAATAAACCAATATCTGGCATTTTATCTAATTATAATAAATATAAAGAGGCTTATTAAGAGAAAATGGCAGTGTAAACATAGAATATTGTTTTCAAAAATTAATTGAGAAAAATTCTAAATATCACTCTCTTAAAATTGCAGTGTATACTAAGAGAAATAAAATTAACTATTCATTGAATTATAAACCTTTTATGATTTTTACAGAATTTCAATAATTTTTCTTTAAATATAAAGAAAATATTAAAATGCTTATACTAAAAAAAATTCACTTAACAGCTCTTAAACTAAATTAAAAAGTTTTATATCCAATGTACTTTTTCTAATATTAACTAAACTTAAATTTTAATAAAACATAAAAATTCTACCCTGTACGCGTCTAATAAGATTATATTTTTACACTTTCGTATGAATAAAAGGAATAGTTTTCTGAAAAATGAAACATTTTATTTAAAGTTATTGCGATGAAAGAATTGTAAAGTCGTTCAACCTTAGTTTAATTAATTTCGTTACGGCTGGGTTCTTTTCATTCTTATCTAATATTATATTTTTCTCTATCATTTTTAAATCATAAATTCATTCTGATTTCAAATGGTAATAACAATAAATCACTAAGCATTATTTGCTTGGATATATTATTGTTTGCAACTTATGAAAACTGTAATAGGAAAAAGTAAATTTTGTTTTAATGCTTAAATAGTTTTTTTCAAAATCTTCTTTCTTTAAACACTTTTTTTTTCTTTTTTTTTTACCCAGGCATAAGTGTTTTGGTGATTTACTGAAAAACAAATTCAATTTTAATGCTTCAAAAAAATAACGGATGACAGTACCAATTTCTAAGTACATAAAGCTTTGATATCTTAATTGACAAGCAATTTGAAATTTTTAACATAATTTTGGTTTTACTTTGCCTTTGGATAATGAGAGGGAAATTATATTACACATTATTTTAGAATTATATACAATTGTGATGGGAAATTAAGAAAAATATTAAAACCAATTAAAAAAATTAAATTCACGCTTTGTAGGAAATATTGAAAAGTAAAGGTATATTTTTATCAGACTGATTGTCAAAACCGAAATTACAATTGTATGAAGTTCTAAAATGATTATTATTTTTTTAAAAAGAATATTATAATACTACTAATATAATAATATACTGGATATAATAAAAAAGTTTCACAAATATTATAAAAATTAAATTCTTAAAAATCATAAAAAATGAAAATATACTACCAACGAAATAAACTTTTAAGACTTTTACTTTGCAGAAAATATTATTACATTTTTTGTAGTGAAGCAAAAAATTTTTGCTTCACTAATTTCAAAATCTTAAAATTTATACTTCACTAACAAAAGCTCGCCTTAAAAAACATAATTCTTAAAAAATTAAAAAAGTTTCACGTAATTTGTATCAATATTGGCGAGTTTTTTTTAACTTAGTGGTCATTTGTTTGATAATGTGACATTGTATTTGGTGTACATAGTAGCAACGCATAAGAGATCAGACTTTCTTTTTTAACAACTTTTTTCAGGAAAAATATTCATTATTTTGGCACAAAAAGAAAGGTTGATCTTACATGGCTAATGCTTCAATTAGTAGAATTAAATTTTAATTGAACGTTTATTGTTTGAAAAATAAGGAAAGATCATTTATTATTTATTAACTTTGTGCGCCGATATGAAAAAAATACCCCCACATTGCTTATGCATGTGAATGATTGCCATAGCTCCACCTACATAGAAATTGAAGGTAGAGAACTAAGAGCACAATTACGTGCCTTTTAAATAACTGCATGAATTAAACAATAGTTTTTAAACAGATAAGATGTAACAATTAAAATCGGTGAACTCAATTTGAAAAAAAAATCATTTTAGATTTATTTATTCTAGCCTCACTTATCATCACCAAACCTTGAATAAAAAAGGCTGAAAAGAGTCACCAGCAACTTCCTCTGCAGGCGGAAAATCCATTGGATAATTAAACTAATTATTGCAAACCTTTATTGTCTTCCTAGTTTACAAAATCAAGTGCCATATACACAAGGATTAATAGGAAATAAATGAAGTCTCTTATGTATTTGCGATTATAAATATAATTCAAACAGAGTTTCTCTTTGTTTCCATTAACCAAACTATTTTCCAATTGATTTTTATAAACACATCTTCACCTAATACGTCATGATATCTATTAAACAGAGAATTCATGAATATTTTCATACATTTTATTTTTTAAACATTTTTCTTCTTTTTTTTCATTATTTTATTTTTACACTTGATTTGATCTTATGTAAATAATTTTTGAGATTTGAGAATCTGGGTAAACAGCTTCATCTCAATATCATTTCTTATGTGCTTGTAAATTTTGTTCATTAGTTACTCTTTTTTTACTAAAGAAATTTTGGTATTTAATTTAAGTTCTCGCAACTTGCACACCAAATCGTTCAGCGTCCAGAATGGTTATGGATACGGGGTATGAGACAGCGTTCTGTTTTATCATCAGGAATACCATGATGCAATGAACAAGCGTAGAGCATTTTCTGCAAGGTGATTAAGCAGATTAAATATTAGCTACTGGAGGTGTGGGTTGAAACTATAATGATTCAATGTCTGAAAAAACAACAGAAACAATTTGTGACGGAAGAAAAATTAGTTTATGATGCAGCATTAAGCCTGAGAAGTGAAGAGTATATCTCAAAATTCTCGCAAGAAGACAAAGCTTCATTTCTTTGCATAATGAAATTTATTTTATTTTATTTTTTATTTTCAGGTTGTATTTTCGAATTATCGTTTTCACGCTCATTCAAACAGGTAAATTTACAATCGGCAAAGGTTGCGTTCCAACTAGTTTTTAAGAAATACAAAAGATTTAATAATAAAATACAGATATAAGTACATTATTAATTAATACAACTATAAAATATAAATATTCATTTATGACAGTAAAATCATATTCCAAATCTCATACATTTTTGGTGAAATCTTCATAAACCAGATAATATCCCACGAACACGAGTGATTACTTTTGTCTAGTGGTTATATTATTCGGCTACAAACTCAAACGATGAGTGTTCGGCTCTATATATATCCCATTCTTGATGCTCAACAATCATTCCCTTCATATTTAGAATAAAGGATTTTTTTTATTTAGTTATTGATTTATACACACATGCGCAATTAAGCTGACTCTTTTTTTTTGTTAAATATCCGATACGGATCAATAATACTTGTTCAAAATCCACATGTTAATTTTTTTAGTTGAACTGATTTACTTATCAAATTATTGTTTTGATTGATATAATTTTTTTAAAATACTTGTTATAATTCAAGGAAGTTTTTCATGAAGCATTTGATGATTCTTCAATTAGTTATATATAAATTTGCAGGCGATTCGCATACGTTATCTAGGGAAAGTTTCGATTGAAGAATTAGAAACAAATATATAAACAAATAAAAACAAAAGATAATATTCCTATTGAATTTACGAATTGAAATATAGTAGAATCTTGAAAATTTCAATTAAGTAGGGGTTGACATCTGTTAAGATATTAAAAAAATTGGATTCTTTTTGAGGTTCCATAAGATATTCTTGATATACCAAATGCAATAGACTATTGACTTAAAGTACTATATGAAAGAGTACAAAAAGCTATTGCATTGATCGCCCATCATGGTAAGGCGATAAATAAACACGTTAAACGGCCTTGAGTTGAAAACATTCACACTTTCTAAAACAACGCGAACTAAAAATAGCTTATTGGGTTAGGAGTAGCTTGGCCGGGTGTACCTGCTGTCTTGGTCGATGGTGTAGAATCAGTGATCGCTTCACTGATTGTTTAAACTGACTTCCAGATCGGATTCTCTTTATGCATTTAATTTCCTGATGATCTTTTCCGATACTGAGATTCTGGAATTGTTTTGAATCACTTACATATTTTTTCTGTTGAGAATTCTTTTTACTTAGCAATGATTTTTTTGTAATCAATATCTATTAATGAACTTTTCTTTTTTTCTTTTTTATAATTCGTCTGTGTTTGTTTTCGATGTGTTCCTTATTTCTCTGGATTTGTTTAATGTTTCCACAACTTTTATTTTATATTATTTGAAGATTGACACTTCCTTTCATATATTTTTTTCCTTTAAGCTATATTTATAAATATTTTTTATTCCAGTTTATCGTGTAATAATATTTTGAACTGTTCTTTTTTCTCAGGAAATATTTCATTTTTTTCATATGGTGGAAATGGTATCTTTATTTTGTTGAATTTCATGTATAAGCACCATGTTTTTGAAAAGGCTTTTCTATTATTCTACTGCTTTTATCTTATTCGTGTTCTGTGAAATAAATGAAAGTAGCTTTGAGCAGATTTATTTAATCGAAAACGTATGAATTATATTTTAGTGTTTATTTACGTTTTGTTATTTGATTAATGTTTACTGATAATGTTAATTGATTATTGATTAATGTTGTGGCTTCATTCAATACATAAACAGGACATCTTCGTATCGATTTTTTGATTTCATTTGTTTTACACTTATGCCATCTTGTTCTGATTTTATTAAGTGTATTTTGATCATGAAGAGAATCTGTTCCCAAAGCAATTTCTTTCAATATTTTTACTATAAATAAATTGTGTTCCGGGAGGTCGGGGTGGAGTAGACTTATGGTTCCACTGTCCCCAAAAGTAATACAGGGTAGGAATTGAGTTTGAATGTTTCTTATTTATTGTTCTATCGAAGGCTCTTAAAACCATGCTTCTTTTAGCTTATCAAGCTAGTTTCACTTTTACAGTCCAATTAGAAAAATGTGATTTAATAAATTATTTTAGCCGCAAACGGTGATATCATTATGTATCGGACCTTCCCATAGTGTGTATGTTGAGAAAACGCTAATCAAGATTGAAATATTGTTTTACCACATATGTAAGAGGATCTCGTTTTAAACTGCTGCTTTTGTCAGAGTCAATATTTGTAGATTATTTAAAAGCGTGCAATAAGTCTGCTCATAGTATGAGGTGACTCGAATAATACTTGACGTATTGGGGGGGGAGAAGGGGGATGTCTTTCCGTACCTTCTTCCACAAGTTTTACTCTAAAGTCCGAACTGGAGTTCTAGAGTATTAATATTATTGTTAATTGAATTGAAGCATGCTTCATGTAAATGAAAGACAGGACCAATGCTTTAACACTACATTGTAGTATTGATTCAGAATTAAGATCCCAATAATTCCCAAACAATCGAAGATGTCTCTAGAAATCTTGAATCACACTCAATTTTTGCTAATGTACAAGAATAAAAGTTACACTATGTATAATATAGCATTACCGCTCCACCGATTGACGATATATTCATTCGGAGCTATAGTAACATCGAATCGTCAAACAGAATAAGTTCCTTACTTCAAGAAAATAACTGTTTTTTATTTTTATTTTCATTAATCATGAATTCCCAATTAGGGGTACCTAACATGAGGATGAGAAGTTACCGATAGATTGGTTTCCACTAGAAATGGTGTGGGATCGACTACCCCCTATCAAGGACAGGACCTACTTCCTAAGAGAAGAGATGTGCCGTAGCTGGTGCTGGCCATTATGAATTAACCTCATTTTCTGCCTGTGCTGTCATTCGGAGTTATCTGCTTTCCTGATGGCAAGTCAGAGTAGTTAATGCATGATTACTAATTTTGCATTTGTATTCAATCTCAAATGGTAATTCAAATGCTTCTTTCATGTCGTGAATTAGCCTTATTTCTGTTTTGTAAAAATAAATTTTCATAATTTAAAATAATTTTTAAATAATTAATATGCAAAAAATACTCGTAAGTCAATTTCTACATAGGTCAGCAAAGAAAAATCTTATTTTAGTTGATTTTTACTAAATAACTACAATTAATATAAATAATTGATTAAAAAATTATTGATTTTCGTAACAATTCAACTCGCATTCTTCATCTTCAAGCAAAAAAAAAAAAAAAAAAAAAAAAAAAAAAAAAAAAAAACTGAACTCTTTGCATTTTACCCATTGAGCTACTGCTTAGTGATTTCAATTTTCATTACAAACTGGTTAAACTATATTTAAAGGGTTAAAAACAAATTAAATTTAATAAATTAATTAATAATAAAAAAACCAGAATTAACATCAAGTGTCATCGTTTGATAGCTTAAAAAATGTATTTGAACTTAAGTGGACGAATAAAAAGTATTTTATGAACGATTGAAAATTTGAACAAAATATATATAGGGAGAGTGTGAACTAATAGTAGGAATTGAATGAATAATTAAAGAATTAATATTGTAAGAAACTGTATTAACAGAGTGTCATCTACTACGAGTTTAAAAAAATGTATATGAACTTGAATGGATGAATAAAAAATATTTTATTAACTATTGAAAATTTGGACGAGATATTTATAAGGAGATTGTGAACCAATTGTAGGAAATGAAAAAAATAAAATAAGATGTTTGGATCATCTTAAAATTAGTGTTCCTGGGTGCAGATTATGCAAATGCTGCAATATATTTTGATTTCATTTGGGAAGAAGCTCCTAACTTTTTTATGTCTAGCATAACTTTCTTCCTAACAATAAGCATTCTAGATCAAAGTTTTAAATCTCTTTTGCTTACATAAATTATTATTATTATTATTATTATTTATGGTACGCACATCTCCAGATAATTATCATAACGAAGTGGAACTCGAAGTATACAAGATTTAACAAGCACTCTTTCTAAAACGTAAGAAAATTTGCCTGTCTTTGCAGTAATAAGACGCGTTTCAGTCTTCGAACTGATGCACTCGTTAGCCGAAACGTATCAATGTCACTTTCTCTATCTAATAAATAAATACGAGAATAACATCTGTCTTGAATTCCGATGCCGATTCTTGAATGTAAGTAGAATTCCGAGGGATCTCCGAATTAATTAATTCCGAAAATGGGAGACAACTTCTGCTTCTAAAAGTATTCGAGCAACGCAAATGATTTCGGATTCACTTTATATTTAGACTAGGGTTATTAATCCTTACATTTAAGTTATAAAGTTGTTCAGAGAATCTGGCCATTTACATAAATCATGGAGGGGGAAAGGTTATGATATTTGATAAGTTTGGGTTATGTGAAATAACGCATTTTGATATATTTGATAGTTTTATGAAAGCCATAATTAATATCTTCGCATTAAAAAAATAACATTTGAATTATGAAGTGAGCTTTAGTTTTAATCCTTAAATATACACTGGTGCCAATTGTCTACATTCAGTTAGTTTTTTACAAAAAAATGATTATGTCCATTTCTACAAACTCATTAATAATCATAGACAATAAAATCGCGTGTGAAAGAAAGATATTCGCCAATCTTAATACTCGTTTTAGATTGGATTCAAAAATCAATTTATATTAAAACTCATCCTAATTCCTACTTTAATAGTTTCTTCATCAAAAATATTTTAAAGCTTCAAACTTTGATAATCATATAGTTCACTCATAATTTTATGAAGGCTTTCAGCTACAACAAAATATGTATATCTCTAATTTTATGTTAGTCCACTAGAATTTATGCTTTAATTTAAAATGGAGATGATTAAACTGCAATTAATATAACAGCCTTTTTACTGAAACAAAGCATTTTTTGAAAAATATAAAAACAAAGTAACTGAGCATTTAAACTTTATGGTCACTAAATATCTTTCTTAATTTATGTACTATCATAATAATTTTTTGACAAAATTTTCTCATATTCATATTGAAAAGTTCTATTAATTATCAATGTATAATTTTAAATGCAATAAACACCAAGAAAATAAACAGAATTTGGTTGAACCGTAGAGAACATCAAACCCTTGGCGCACTTTTCAAAATCGGCAACTCCCTGTGCTCTTGTGTCTTATCTCCCGGAGGAAGATATCCTCCAACAACATCGTTTGGTTGTCATATTTGGCGCTAAATATCCTTTGGCGAAAAAGGGTTGATGCTCTTTCCTGTCACAGCCAGAATTGTTTGTAATAGTAGGTCGAAAACATTTTAAGCCTAACCTTGTTAGCATGGAGAAAAACTGCTTATGAAAACGATGTACTTAAAACTATAAGCATATACGAAAAATATGTAACTAAATAGATACAATTTTATAATTAAAGCACACAGATAATCTAAAAACCATTTATTTATACAGTATATCTGGGATAAAACCAAACAACTAACCAATTAATTAAAATTAATTCCGAATCCATTGAAAATACAATTGTCAACAATCAGAACATACTGCGTATGTGTAAATCTTCAACGCCGAAAAATGAAATTTTAATTATTTGGCATGGGAAAATGAAAAGTTTTTTTGGTGGGAATTAATAAATTGGTTATTTTTAATAAAAAAAATTACCCGCTCACTTAACTAGAATAAATAGCTCTTATGTTCTATTCTAGACTAAAATATATTTCCTAAAATATAATTCTGACTGCGACAGGAAAGAGCAGCAACCCCTTTGGCCAAGGATATTTAGCGCCAAATATGACATCCCAATATTGTCGTTGGAGGATATCTTCCTCCGGGAGATAAGACTCAAGAGCGTAGGGAGTTGGCGATTTTGAAAAGTGCGTCAAGGGGGTGATGTTCTCTACAATTCAACCGTTTCTTGGTGTTTATTGCATTTAAAATTATACATTGATAATTAATCGATCTTTTCATCCAATTCCTTTCTGCTCCCCTGGCATTATAGACTAACAACCATCCATCCATGCTGACTTTCACATTTATAAAACTAGTATAGATTAGTTTTTTTTTTTTTTTTGCCTAATTTCCAATAATCAATTGCATTGTTGTCCTGAAAGTCGAATCATTTTTATTGTTTAATCCAATAATAATCGCGTTAGTTTTTTCCCATTGTAGAAAGTAGGAGAATAATTCTGTTTAAATTCTTACGAGTAAAACAAGAAAAAAAAGTTTATAAGGGTAATAAATAAATGAGGTTTCATTACACGAAATTCGGAAGCAAGATGGACAGGAGACATCTCCTTCTTAATGGCACTATGTTGTAGCAGGACTAGTCTTCATTTGAAAGATTTAGGTACAGAATGTACAAAACTTAAATAAGATAATTGTAATAGCGCGCCTTTAATATCTGACAGTTCCAGTATTCTAAAGTACCTTAATTAAAATGGCTTTAGTAACTAGAGGGTGTAGCCAGAAGGAACGTAACAAATAGTCGGAAAGTATTCGTTTGGATATTAGGGTTTGATGGTTCTAGTTCCCTTGATAGAAGCTGTGTGGGGAGTGCAGTAATTTCTAAAATTAAACAACAACACCCATCTCAATACTTTTTGATTAGTTTTCGTCTGGAGAATAAGATAACCTTGTATTTGTTCTGCGATTGATCCAGATAATCGCTTGATTTCTTAATTATCAGCTTAGCTTTGAAGCGTTCCACACAGTGGAAAACTATTTGTAATGACATGAAATGAAAACGTTCATCAGTCCCTTAAAAAGGAAACTGGAATCATGATAATTTTCAGACTTTCAGTGAAGATACAGTAATGTTGATACAGACAAAAGGTGGATTTAAATTAACCTTTCAGGCGACGCATCTGTTTTTTTTTACTTCAAATCACACGTGGGGTTATTTTGATTCCAAATGGTATGATCCTTACTTATTAGCTTATTGGTATTTTGTATAAAAACGAAACAGTCTTGAAGTATGTAAATATTTTATCAAGCAAAAAAAAAAAAACAATGTGTACTTAAAAAGAAAAAAAATGAGATGCTCTCTTTTATTTTCATAAATTTCTTGTAATTATTTCTCCTTCATATAAAATTTATATTTTATAAAACAAGCAGAGATTTTTAAAGAAAAATGTTGAAAGTATGAATTTTTTTTTATTTTACATATGTATTCACATTTGAAACTATTTTAGAGAAAGAGGTTTAAACGTACAACTTAGATTACTTTACACTTTGACCTTAAAAGAATCTTGTTATCATTCTTTATTCATAAAAAAATGAATTCTCGACATTCATTTCAAGAACATTTATTTATATTATAATAGAATGCATTTTATATATGGATTTGTTATTTATTTCAGGAACAAGAAAAAGGTTGTGATCAAATTTCTTAGTGTGTCCAGAATCTTAATTTTATACAATTTCTGTATCGCGATCAATTAACGAAGTTGTAACTTGGTTAATACATGATTAAGTTAGTGGTGATGTTTTTCGTTGTTTCTAATGACAACTTTTGCAGCCGATAGAGGTTGCCATAAAAGTTGCACGAAGGTTACCCATTCAAGGTCGCAGGTTACCATTGTAGGTGAATGATGTGGATTGCCCTAGGATCGGACTTGGTAAATTCTGATTTGTAGCCGAGTAATATAACCACAATACAAAAGCAATTACATGTGTATCGTATGTGTTATCTTGCTTATAAAGCTTTCATCACAGTATAATTATTTTAACCCTCTTTTTCGGTGGCAGATTCTTTTCCTGAAATTTATAGTACTGTCTGTAAAGCACATCGTCTGAAATATACATATTGAAGTTTTAGCCTCATATTGTAAAGATGATGTAAACGATTAGAATTAGTTTATCCTTGAGAATTTATAATAACGTATTATAATAATCGATTATTGTATTATAAATTATGAAAATAGCTTTAGTGAAAATAGAATTGATGAATATACAACAGCTGATTATAGAATTGGTGAAAACAGCTTGACGAGAGCAAAAAAATATAGAGGTCCCAATGACTACATCTCTACATCTCATTGAAGTTAAACCTATTAGATAACCAAAGCATTTTGTTTATCTAATATTCATTAAAAGATTTGGCATTAAGGTTTAATTCAAAGCCCTCCTTTATCGCAGTAATCTCAATGGAAATCACAAACTGAATGAGTTATTAACACTCATTGAATTTACAAAACTTCAAAGATTGAGAGTTTGCTTTTGAAGCACGCTTATTTAAAGGTAATGAAGAAGGGCTTTTGGTCCTTTGAAGAACATGAAAGTAGTTTTGGTGATTATGATTTAACGAACAAATATTAATACTTCTTATTGAATTACAGCCGATCGTTTTAGAAGCCAGAAAAAAATACACTAGAACTGCTGGAAAGTTTTTAGAATATTAGTATTCGAAATACAAAAAAAAGCTTCATAAAAATGTAATACAATGTTTTTATTCTTATAGCAAATGAAAGTTGTTTATCATTAAAAGGGGGTTTCACGTTTAACTAAATAGGTTTTCAACACTGAAATTTTTTTATAATGGAAAATAAAAATTGTTTTTCATTAAAAGATAGTTTCACGTTTAACTAAATAAGTTTCCAACATTTTTTATACATTTTTTTCTCTTTTAGATGCTAAAAGATAAATCTGAGCAACTGATATCGATATAATTTTATAATTCAAATGAATAAAAAGAAGTCTGGAGTTTTAAGAAATTGCTTTAATATGGATGAATAAGTACATGAGTGTAAGTTGGGGCACTACAAAACATTTTGCATTCGGAACGAGTTGTAGTAAGAGTTTGTAAATTAAAAAAAATCTAATTTTGGGGGGGGGGAATGCTTTTGCAAAAACGTCCAAAAATATCCTTACACAAAAATTATTTTCACACCGCTTTAAAATTAAAAAAAATTATAGAAAAAGCATTTAATAATCGTGTAAGTTTTAACGGTGTTTTCAAAATTTTTGAAATTATTTTTCCCTTAAATTAAAAAAAAAATTACATTGTTTACTTGAAATTTTAATCAGATAATTACGTTGTTTCATCAAACATTTATTTATTTTTCATTAATTATTATTTATTATATTTGTTTATCATTATTAATAATAATCATTATTATTTATCATTACTATTTATAATCTATCTTTATTTATTTATTTATTATTAATTAGTATCATTATTAATTTTTACTATTAATTATTATTAACTGTATTTATTATTACTATTATTGTTAATTATTAATTTATTATTAATAATTATTATTTTTACTATTATTGTTAATTATTAATTTATTATTATTAATAATAATAATAATAATTATTATTATTTAAGTAGTTGTAAAAAATATTTTAAAAGAAATATTTGAATATCTGTCTACTTTTGAAAATGAATAAAAAATTGAAGCGATAATACAGCGAAATTTAGAATTGGGATGATCCCATCATTCATGTTTCAACTATTGCTATGATATTATGCAACTCTCTTTATTAAAAAATTTAAAAAATGACATAGTTTAATATCAAACAATTTCATGAAATCACGGAAGAGAAGTTATTACTGAAACAATGTATAACATTTCTTACCTTATTAACGACTGAGATGAAATTTAAGAATAGATTTTTGCCATTAAAATTGAATTTTTCTCTATGCCTTTCTAAATTTAGAAAAAGATTTGACATGGTCAAGCCTAACTGTGAGTAAAGGTCTCTAACTAGAACACCGGACTAATGTATTTAAGCCTAACTGAAAGTAATTAACCTTTCACCACATCATTTACAAAAGTTAATATTTAATTTTTTAGCTATACACTATTGTTCTTTCTAGAAATAGAGAGATTAAATTGGAAAAATTTTGAGTTTGGAAAAAGAATTTATCTTACGTATAAAGGAAAGAAGATGACGATAGTTTAAAGAAGATTTTTTTTATATACATTCTGTATAAATTTTGCATTTTACGTGTAAAGGTTTACTATCTAATGCATTACTTTTACTTCTTCTCTTCTCCAGACAGATTTATAAAAATTGATTTTTAAGTAAGTTTCATTAAAAAGTTTTTTTTTTGTAAAAATGTCAAATATTTTTTATTTTAAATTCATAATTTTTAGATTTTTCTTTATAAAACCATCTGTAATTTATATCTAAAGTCATTCTTTGGGAAGGCTTCATTGATTGTTATATTTGTACAGTACTCGTCTTAATTCAATTATACATATTTATATGTTAGTTTTTAATCTTCTGTATTTTAGGATAATTTTATTACACTAAGCCTCATTAATTGAAAATTAATTTATATTTTTTGCCCAAATTTGGCATAATATTTTCTAAATATATCTTCTTATCATATAATATCTTAACATATCTTCATATCCTCTTATCATATAATAATTTCTCAATACATAATCTTCAGCCTCTGATGAAGAGAATAAACAGTCTTTTCTTTTTGGAAGCATTCTATAGTTGTTTTAAGATTTCAAAGTACTAAAACTAAATGTAAATTTTAGTTCCTTTATCAGCGAAACTCAAATAATTGAAAATCGGATAGATAATATTATTCTTTAAATATAGAAGAATGATAATATCATCATAAGTTAACTGCGATATTATGAAGAAATATGATATACTTTCCGTAGAGTGTTTCCATATATTTCTTTTTAACTAAGCACACCAATTTTTTAATATATCAAAATTAAAGAGGTATATTTTGTTTCCGTAGATCTTTACTTCAATATTTTTATGCAAAAATAGAATCAGTGCATGAATTTTGAATTTTTGTTTAACTATTATATTATTTGTACAGATATTATAACTGTTTTGCAGAGTTTTTCAAAATTTTCATACCAAATGTACTAGCTTATCATATTATGTTGAAATTCCTTTTCTAAATTGATCACAAAAATGTTAATATTCTCATCAACAGTGTGAGTTTTGCCTTTAATCTAAGCAGGTCAGTCGTCTAGGTTAGTGCAATGAAATTACTCCACTGTAAATGTGGAAGAGGATCTATTCGATTCTGGAGTAATCAAAAAACTGTCACTTCTAATGATATGAAAGTAATCGAGGAAATAAAATTGAATAAAGCCATCAGTCTCTTGAGTGAGGCTCATAGAAATTGCAATTTTACATTTTATTGGTTGTGACTTGTTAGGAGACATTTCTTAAATCTTCTTTATAAATGGGAAATAAAAGTACAAATATATTTGAAATAAAGATTAAATTGTTTCATAATACACGAATAAAAAATCCCGATGTGAATTCACCCTTAATTATTAGTTATTTCCTTAATTATCGTAATGAAGTTTTTTTAATTTAAATGTGAGTTCTTCAAAATTATTTTAAAAATTAAATTATTTAATTTCTTTCTTACACATTTTAAAACTACTTGGAGTCTTTTTTTAAACTGTAATTTTTGATTATCTTCAGTATTAGTAATTGCTGTTCGTTTATTTAGCATTACTATAAAAATATATGAGTATTGAATACATAAAAATAACAATATTATCAATCACTTATATATTGAATTTTCTCTCGTTCTTGAAAATGAGCATATGGGAGCAACTTTTACTAAATTTTAATTATAATTTTTATTAATTAAAAATTAAAATTTTAACGTTTCTCTAAGATAAATTTACAAATTTCCAAAATTTAGAAAATGACATTTTTATTGATACTAATGTAAATGTAGTGTAATATTTTTGCATTTAAAAATATTTTTTGTTTAGCTGAATGATGAAGATAAAGTTTGATGGAGAAAATTACATTCTATTTATCTAATATAACCGTCATATATTAGAATTATGAAACTAATATTATTATAAACGGATATTATGAAACATAACTCTTTAGAAGTGTGTTGTAGGAAAAGAATTGAGCATTCAAATTCATATGGCAGAATAACGTATTTTGGATACGTTTTGAGCAAAGAACGTTAAATTCACATGTAGGCTTCTTCTCGACTTAGTATAAATATCTCACATTATTTTAACTCTAGAATCTGAAGAGAATCATTATGCAATTTTATTTATATCTTTAATAATTTAATAATTTCTTTTCTGAAGTTTTCTCATGATTATTTATTGTCTTGATTTCTCATTTGAGTCGAATCAAAACATCTCTTTATTTCCAAAATCATTTTTATTTGCTGACTCACAAGATAATGAGTTTTCCTATTACATCTTAACAAAAAATGTCACATGTTACTGCAAACAACGGTTAACAAGCCAGCAGCAATCAAAACAAGTGCTTATGGCAGAAGAGTGAATCGCAAGACCACTTGTTATCAGCCAGGCACACCCTTGTTTGACAGAAATGCATTAACTAACTGCTTTTCCTGATCCCCAAAGACTTAGTTCCGGCAGGATGTCATTATACTAGCAGTAAATTAAGGACCGGGGAGTAGACTTTTTCATATTTCCCCGGCTTAGTCATTGACAGCTGTCAATAAGAGCAGATCTCGTCTTGACATGGAAGAAGGGATTGCTGTCTTCCGAAAGAAAGTCTTTGTTCTAAGGAAGTCCTTGACGTAATGATGTCGATTCAAATAAAGAGGATTTGGATGATTTTACCTTTTTGACAAATACTGAGGAAATTGGTTGTTGTTTACAAACTTTGGATTACCGGAAAATTAAATCCCAGAGCAATGTTATCAAACCGAAGTATTAGTTTAATTGCGAATATCTTTTTATGTTTTTCTTTGGTAATTTGTGCTTTTTAGAATTAGTTTCAGGTTTTTTTTATCGTGTATATTATGATGTTTTTTTTGAAGTTTTTGAAGCCACAAACTGCAAGGATAGAAAATTTGCAATTTATCGTTTTTAAGATATTGATTTCTTGCCTTTAATGACATTGTACTGTCCTAAATTGAGATAGATGGCGCTGTCAGCGCTCGACGAAAGAGACGTTACCATATTGCGTTGGAGCGGAAAAAGATTGGCTTTAGCATGTCTTGACGCGTAACAGAACTGACTTCTAAATTGTCTAATATTTCTTGAATACTAAATGTTCCCAATTTTCTGATATTTGTTAATTTTCTAAATCTTGTTTCTAAATTCATTTTAAATGTTTTGTGTTGTCTGTGAATAAATGTTCTTAGTGTTAAAGTGTTTCGTTACTTTAAGCTAAGACATTACAACATCATAAAATGAGGAAGAAGGTTGCCACATATGGTGATTTATTGCCTGCAAAAATTTATAATTTGTTGGAAATGTCTTGCATGTACCCGATTCTCCTGTCTGACCAATAAAAACAGGGTTGTATGAAGTTATCCCCGGAGAACCAGTTACCTATAAGAATATTAAAAAAATCTTTCCACGATATAAAGTTTAGAAACTCAAATTATTTTAAGATTGGATCTCCCCCTCCCCCTAATTTTCTGCATATTGACGAATTCGCTATCTGATAGTCATGTCATCGTTCCAAAATGATTTAAATTGGATAATGACTTAAATAAAATAAGCAATGACTTAAAAATATTCGTGTATAATAATATGCAGCTTACGATAACAAATTTCAATTTTTAAAAAATTAATCCTATTTTTAAAAATGCCTCAGTAACTTCGGAGTATATTATTTTAATTTGAAATTTTTATCTTAAAGAATTTAAAAATTGCCTAACCGTAATTTTAAAATAAAATTCAGTATTTCATTATTTAAATTGACATTACTGAGCAATTTCCTTAAATAAGCAAAAAAGTTTCACTCTAGAACAATTTCACTTTTTTCAATTTTTTGCTATTGTGATTGCCAGAATGTCTTAAGTTCAGAACGGTTTCTACAGATCGAATCAAACTGTTCGAAGGAACATTTGAAAGAATCCCTTTCTGAGCTAACATTTTCTTCTTTCGCAGATTGAATTCTCCTACGAGCAATTGGTGACCGTATAAAAACATCAAAGGTCAGTTTTTATTACATTTATTTTTGATTAAAGAAAAGACAATTGATATTACTCTAAATATAAATAATAATAATACTTAATAAAACATTTACTTTAACAGTTAGATAGCGAAAATTTATATATCAAATCCGGTAACGAAGCAGATGAATTCTTTAAATACATTAACACTGATGAAAAAATCCTCCTAAAATAAATAAAAAAACGTCAACATTTTTGAATGTTTAAATTTTTGGAATAAAAATCATTAACATTATGCTAATAAAGAATAAGTACCTCTTCTAATTTTTGTCCATGAGGACTTCTTATCAAGACTTTTGAATAAACTTCATTTATGTAAATACCCTACTAATAATTATAATGAGCATGCAGTATCTCTTTATATCATCTATCTTTGTTTATTGCATTATAGGTAAAGAAAATATATTAATGTAATAGGCAAAAATTATGTTATCATAAGAGTTGATATAAATTATTCTTGTTTCATTTTAGTTATGTGTTTAACCCCTCGGGGGCCACCTCGAAATGAGGAAATGGTGAATTGTGTACCCTTCAGGGTGGATTTCGCTACTTTGGAGGGTACACAATTCACCATTTCCTCCTTTCGAGCACAAATAGGGGGAGGTTTGTTTCTTCTCATTCATAACGGGGCTTACTTCATACGGGATAGGTTGTATCGGTTTTGGCCCTTAGGGCTCAATCAGTGTTGCTGACGGTCCAGGCATTCAGTTTAATGGTTTATTCCATGTGGCTTTGAAAGGGTCGGAGCGTCTGGTATGACTTTAGGTATGTGCTTATATTGAAAATGATTTAAAATAGTTAAATTTTTCAAAATTGGGATAAAAATAACTGAACAAAAAAAATCTTTAAATCCAAAGTATTCCAGATACAGAACAAGATTTTTTTAATTGCATAAAATGGTATTTTTATGTTAAAAATTGGCAAAAACTAACATTCTTTTAATTAAAAATTAGAAAAAGCCCGTCAAATATATTTTTTAGTTCTTCAATAAAAAATTAATTGTTTTTTCAATCCACTCTTTAAACATTTGGATATTTGGTAAACAGAATTTTCGATTTTTTCCCCTTTTTGAATTGCGAAGCATTAAACAAGCTATGGAATATTTATAAAGGAATAAATTATTTATTCTATAATTTAGTTCCATGGTGGAGGGTGGGGGTACCTCGTAAGTGAGAACGAGGAGCTTTTAGCAAGGTGGTTGTTTCTTGTCCTCATAGTGAGTACCCAAAAATGTTAGGGGTCAAGGACGGAACGTATTAATTAATAACTTGTACTGGGCTTGTTCAACTACAGTTTCAATCAGTTTTGCTGTTCCGTCATCAAAAGTCATTCAAATGTTTCCGTGTGCCTTCTGGTGCACGGAATATATA
>JAOUZG010007994.1:2217199-2235477 GCA_026289955.1 Argiope argentata | reverse complement strand
ATATTCAGTTTAAACAAATTCCTCGAGATTTAAGCATTCAATTCTGTTAAGCTTTAAAATTCTAAGCTATAATAAGCAAAGAAAAAGTAAATAAAAAATTCTGTGGTTCAACTGTCACTCAATAGGATCTATTCAAGATTACGGCACAGAGGGAAAATATTCGAGCTTTTGTAATCTTGAAAAACAATTCTGTCAAAATATTTCAGGTGATGGGATTACTTTCGACATTTCAAATTTATGAATAAAATAATTTTTTGCATGCATTTGTGCAGCCCTTCATAACGCCGACATTTATGTTTAAAATTGTATTGGTATGAAGTCCAGAATTCAAGATCTGAAAATGGCGTCAACCACTAGCACTAGCTTCATATTTTTTGTAATAATTGTATGATGTGTAAATAATGAAACTAATTTTGAATGTTGTTCAAAATCTGAAAATCTGAAAACAAAAAGAAGTGCTGCGAGTCAATTGCTAAGAGAACATTTATCAAAAGTCTCTGAGCCTTTGAATAAAAAGCAAATAAGATAAAAAGAAATTTAAGTTATTTCTCACTTATGTTAAAAAAAATCTTGCTTTAGTTATTTTTTATTGAATAATTACAATTCATATAAATATTTAATCAAAAATTTATTGATTTTGTCAAGAATGGAAATCGTATTCTTCACCTTCACGTGAAAAATACTCCTTGCATTTTACCAATTGAGCTACTGCTTGTTGATTTTAATTTTCATATTCCATACGACTAAAACTTCATTTAAACTATAGCAATTTAATTAAATTTAGTTAATGGCTTAATATGTAAAAAAATTTTATTAACATCAAATATCATTCACAAATTTTAAAAAATATATTTGAACTTGGGTGGAAGAACAGAAAGTATTTTATTTACGATTGAAAATTTGAAAAATTTATATAAACATATATATAAGCAGAATGTGAATTAATAGTTAAAATTTAAAAAAATAAGTCTCTAAAAAATAAAGAAATAAAAAATGTTTTTGAGCTCCGTGTCTTGAATTTGTAATAGTAAATTACTTGCTGTTTTTTATAACGAGTTATAATATTTTATTGTTATCTCAATTTATATAATATTTCTTTTTTGTTAATACTATGTTCTGTTCAATACTGGTTATGAGTCACATTATTTTTTATTCTTTTTTGCTTCAAAATTTTATAATACCGCCAATTGGAAATAAAGATAAATTATGTCATAATGGTGCAAATAGCAAAAAAATTAAGTGACCAGATTATGAGAAAAAAAAGGTGACCAGAATATGAGATTTTAAACTAAAATACAGATTTGATATTAAAAAAATGACAAATAAATTATGAAATTGAGTTGTAGAATATATTTATGGAAACTTTACATGAAGTTTAGAATTTTTTTTATTTATTTAATGTTTTTGAATTTGTTTCATAATCACTTATTTCTGAAATTGCGCGCAAAATGCTATTGGGAAATATTTATGGTATTTTTGAAAATATTTATATTAAAGATAATTAACTCTAAGATGTTACTTTGATAATTAAATTACTAATGTCACGTATATTTATTTAAAAATTTGATTGAATTCCGTTTTTATTTTCCAGTTGGGAAATTAAAAATTTTCTTTAACCTTTTCGCAAGTTATTTATTTATAAATTTGTACTTAAATATTATTGAAGGCCTTTGTAATTTGGTTTTGACCTTCTTTATTTAATATTTGTTTCATTAAATTTTGTTCTTTTGAATTTGGATATAACTCAGAATTTTGTATGTATTTTCAGTCATTGAGATTTATTTAATAGAAACTTCATTTGCTTTTGCAATTTAATTGTTTGTTTGTTTTCGTTTCCCTTTCAAAATACGTTTTTGTTTTGTAGAGATTTATTGTAATTTGTAACCATTTGATATATTAGTTATTATATATTTGTATATTTTAATATTTACCTAACTCTTCTACAATTTAAGCACTCCAGAGCCTTACATTTTCTATTATCAGCTGTTTTAATATAATTTTTATTATATTTTATTTAGTATACTTAATATATTATTATTATACTAGTATATTATTATTATACTAGCATATTATTATAATAATAGTATAATAATATTCTAAATTTACTTCTCTCTGAAATACCACCACTTTTAAATCTCCGTTTGGACTATATCTATTTATACCCTTCTTCTCCTTTAAAGCAAATGAGTAAAAGCAGAGCAAAGGTAAATTATGAATTTAATTATTGAATTCGCTATGCTTGCTATTAATTGAATACATAACACACGATTAATGGAATTTACAATAGTCCAATAATCAGATTACAAGAATAACATGTCATTTAGAACACTTTTCACATTTAAATCATTTCCACATGCAACATAATATCTTTTCAGTCACCAGTTATTGGCACCGCCTTCCATTCGGACAATTTCGGTCATCGGTCATTGACAATATACTTCAGTTCAGACCATATCATCAGCAACATTTTCATTCTGAGTCATGTCAGACATTGTTGACTGACATCACATTATTTCTTTCAAGCAACTTCAGTCATTGTTGACTGCCGAAATATATTTAAATTAAATAAATATACTATTATATTAATAAAATTCAAATAAAGATACTATTCTGTTAATAAAATTCAAATAATTTGAATATCTTAAAATAGTACCATCAAAATATTAGTTATTACGCCAAGAAAATTTCATCGAATATTATAGAATTGCACTGGAACTCTAGGCGAATAATTGGATTTAAAAAAAGTAATTTTTAAGAGAATACACTTCTTGTGTACAGCCGACCTCCCCGCTACCACTGAACGTAGCAGTATCGACAGGATTCAAGAGAATACACTGTACAAAGTCTAATTAATACATATAGAAAATTCACTAAAAGTATAGTATGCTTTCTTATAGGATCTTTTTCACCTAGAAGGATGTCTGCCCTGCTTTGCTAAGTGACGTACTAAATTGGAACTTTTTGAGAGTCAGTGTCGTGACATAGGGGTTTGTTTCGCGTCTTCTCCTTGATCTGGACATCCCGGTTTCGAGTCCCGATTTGGCTATGGTTGTTCTTCCATGTTTTATTTGTTAGGTGTATACATGTGCCTCTCAGTAGAAAGGGGCTATGCAGGTAAGTGTGATGAGTGAGTATCAAAAGTCGTACTCTTGGCTATACTCGTCTATTTGGCGCTACTACAAAACAAGAGATGCTGTTTAAGATTAAATCGCTGATTCCCTCAGATAGCTTGACCATGGCAAGTGCCATTATAGACAATAACAACTTTTAACAGTTTCAGAGCCACCAATATATTAATGAAATTGAAAAACAGCTGGCTAAATGGGAAGGATACTTGTTGATTATGTTGCGCAGTGATAATTGAAAGTAACAAATAAGTAATATTATGCTATTCGATGACATATTTACTATTATTGGTATATTCTGGAAGCTTTTTTTATGCGTGGTAGAATCTAAGGAAAATAAAACAGCTTAATTTTAAAATTATATTTACAACATTTGTACAAATTCATTGGGAAATATATGAAAATGAAAACCCGCAATTGAAGTAGCTAAATTTCAATTATAAAGATAATAAATTTTTTCAAAAGAATTAACATTAAGTTACGTGTTACAAGAGCGATACTTAAAAAATGCAAAAGTTCTGAAACATCAAACGATATGCTCTTGATTTTTAATATCTCGAGAATAATTAATTAAAAGCAAGAAACCAATTTTCCTAATAATGTTAATTGAGAGCTTGATTAATAAAAATAAGAAACCTAACGATATATTAGTAAGACCATCTTAATATTTTAATCAATTAAAAGAAGTAAACTAAATGATAAATATCTAGAAGATGCAATCTGATGGTAGTGTCCATCCTTAGAAGTGCTGAACAATGCTCAATTATGCTTTCAGTGTAATGTGTATAGTATTTTAAAATTTCACCTTTGATATTACATCAGACTTGCTCTTATAGCTGTCATGGCTCATACAACAAATATTTTCGTTATTGATGAATATGAATATGTAGGATTTTTTTAATTCAATTCATGTAAAAACTGCATTGAACAATTGGTTTGATGTACCATAGTCTTTTATTTAATCTACTATCAAAATGATAACTGTAGTGTTAATCCTTTATATTTACGTATATGTCATACTGCAACAATATATTGTTACGTTTTCAGCGTAGCGGTTTGAATTGATTGGACTTTACTTGAGGACAGCACAAACAAATTTATTTAGAGCTATTTACAGTTATTTGCAGGATAATTGATAAAGTAAAAGTTTCAGATACATACAATCCAGCAGTCAATAGTCACTTACAGCGTAAATGCAAGTCTTACGCACAATACACACAGACTGCAAAACAGCTATTGTATAGCACAGCAGCAGTAAATCGCACCGAGCTCAATAATACAAAGTTAAAAGCAAACGCAAACGCAGCTCACTAATCCGCTAGTCCAGCGAGACGCTTCTATTCCGAGAGAGAGGAACTAAATCACTCACACCGGCTACTCGTCCCTTATATAGCCGAGGAAGGGCGTGCCACGAAACTTCTCAAAACTCAAGCTGATGCGAAGCTTCTCGTCAAACGTCGCCATCTTTGGTGCTTTTTCGCGGCGCTCACCCACTTGTAAGAATATTATAATGGGCGAAATTTTGAACTAATAATATATATAACTTTATTTAAAAAGTATGATTCATCGAAATTATATGCATACAATTCTTGATTCTTTTAATTTTTGTTCTCCTAAGTTTATTAACTCTTATACAAAAACAATGTTAATTAATGCATTTTATACCCATCGTTTAAAATTTCAGAAATTCCGAAACGCTCCATATGGATATTAAAGGCGGTTTTAGACAACTTTTTACAATATATTCTTATTTTCACTTAAAAATCGTAAAAAGGAACTTTTTTTTGTAATAGTTCAAAAACTAAACCCTCTCCCATTTAGGAATGTAAGTACATTTAATCTTACTACGTTATGCTGAGTCATTTTTCCATTAAATATTAGTAAGTATTAGTTCCACTAAATATTAGTTTTTTGGCACGTGTTCCCAAGTACATCTATTAAATTTTGCTTTGTGGTTGGAAAAACTATTTCACAGTAATACCAAAGAAAGAAAGAAAAAACCGAAATCTGAAAATTCTAAAACCTTTAAACGTATGCTGGTTTTATTATATATAACTATGATTCAATACAATTTTAATACTTCAAAAATATTCTACTTCTTAAATTCTTCCAAAGAATTGGAATATAATGTTTAAGTAAAGGACTGTATTTTAATAAATTACTCAGAAGTATTAGAAATATTAAGAGAAAAATCTTTATGTTGAATATCTATGTAAAAAGTATTATTTTATAATTTCTTATTCATTTCTTAAAAATTTCAATTATATCTTTTTCAGACAACATTAACTGTGCTATAGAAATCTATTTCATCTTGAATAAGTTGCTTAATTTCACCACGAATACGAAACAATTTCATTAGTTTTCCAATTTTGCAAAAGTAAAAAAAAAAGGAAAACTAATTATATTGTTTTATTTCACGGATAAAAATAATAATGAGAGGCATGAAATTTTTCAAATTTTCCAGTCTTTCGATTTAAAACAAAATAACTCTTAAAAAACCTTTAATGGCAATAAATAAAGGATTATTAAGTTTACCATAGAGTATTCATTCCTTATTCGCTAATTTACTTCTTCTGAGGACACTAAATTTGAAGATAATTCTTTTAAAAAAAATCCCTAAAATAATTTTAGAATGAAGAGAATTATAAGTTTCTACAGCACAAAAATATTTACAATTATTTAAATCCTAGAATATTTTGATAACCAAATTATATACAGTTGGGTTATAGAAATATCTATTGATTAATAATTGATGATTAGGATTGTATAATGAAAGGTAAAAATTTATAATCTCGCAAATGGTTGAAAAAACTAAAAATTTTAAATTATAATGAGTTCTGAAGAGAACAAAAACACTTCAATAATCAAAAAGGTAAATTAACGTCAAGAAATTGAAAAAATAAAAATTCTTTGAATCAAAAACAATTAACCCAAGAAAGCCATATTTAAAATGCCTATTCGTAAAAAATGAAATTGTACGGCATTAAATAAATTTTATTGATACGTTGACTACGTAAAAAAGTCGATTTTTTTCTGTAAATTAGAAATGATTTTTATTTAATTTACTTAAAGGGGAAACAAATTTTTTTATAAAATAGTTTTAATGTGGTAATAGTTTTAAAGAGCTTTTTTGTTAGCAATTTTGAGAGCGTATAATACCACGTTTACTGCATCCCTTCAAGTTATCCTTGGCTTACCTCCTCTTCATCAACAACTTCAGATGATTGAAATAATGACTGAACTGTACAGACTCCATGGAATCGTTCATGATATGCCACATATAGACCCATGTGAGTATGAATACAGAGCTTTGGGCTGGAGGTCACAACCCTCCAAACATCTTCATGCACATCAAATTTCGTTGGAAGTTGGTGGGTTTCAGAATTTTGGACTCGGAATATATACGGATGGATCAATATCTTCAACAGGAGTTGGGGCGGCATTTTGTGCCATGCAGGATGCAGACACTATACATCAGTAATCAACCAGCCTATTGAAAGAAAACAGATCTTCCAAGCTGCGCTCCTAGCACTCAATAGAACAGTGAATTACGCAACCTCTCTTTCTTCATCTGATCCAATCACTATTTATGTCGACAATAAAGCAAGTATACGAGCCTCAGTCTCTTCAAAATCCAAAAGCTAATTAGCAAGAGATACCTTCTCTCTTCTGCTTGAAAATCCTCATATTAAAATTTCATGGATCAAGGCACATGTAGGCTGGGACAGGATTGAAGCGGTGGACAAACTAGCCAAAACAGCGGGTAGTGCAAATGAAGATCGGAATTTAATGAAGCTTCCAAGATCTCATCTGAAGAACATCTTCCAAACCGATATGATGACCAGATGGCAAAAGGAATGGGAAGAAGGCGAAACAGGTCGTTCCACATATAGCATAATACCAAAAGTTTCTTTCTACGCTACCAACTGGGTAGAGCGAATGTCCTTTTCTTCATTGAACATTCCCGACAGATGATACAGATTCCATCGATCCAACTCTCCTTACTGTAGCTGTGGGGAAATAGGATCTCCAATTCACTATGCCACAGAATGCCTACTCACGCTCTCGTGGCACATGAGAAAGCCAGAAAGAAGTCTCGAAGAAGAATTTTACAGGAGAGTTGCATCAATTACCCTTTAACGCGGCAAAATCCACTCCATAGTAAACCATATTCATAAATACCAAGACCTCTTTAAGGCCTACAATAGTTGAGACCAGAATTCCCCTTGTGAAAATCAACCAAAATTATAATTTAAAAAGTCCCTTAAAAGTACAGATCCCCCTTTTTTTCCTTCTCTTTTCCCCATCTTGTGCTCATCCAACTGGTTAGATAGCTTTAGATAGCTTGGCGTTATAGGTACCGGGGGCGCAGGATGGTGTTATGTTATGTCTCTTCGCTCTAACTGCTGACTTACTACCACACAACTGGCTACTGCACATGAATGAAATTTTACTATAATACGGTTAGTGAGTTTTAAAGAATATATTGGATTTTACAAGCAGCATGCTCTTTTACTTACTAAATTAAAAGAGTACATACATTAGATCAATAGTCCATGATACATGTACTTTCGGGAATCTATGGTCCATAGAAACATATTTGTCCTAGAAGGTTCTCGCCCCGCCTTCTGCGGGTTTAAAATGTCTGACAGCCTCAAGCTGCAAATTATTTTGGACCAGAAGTGTAATTGGAGTCGAAGGAAAGTAAAAAGTCGTCGAGTTGATAGAGAAACACTGGCGGAATAGTCCTACGGAGAATCAGCATGCTGTGGAGCTCAAGCGATTGCTAAACTAAAATGCTGTGTGCTGATTCCGGCTATCTACTGTGGAAGTAAAGTCTTGTCATTTGTGGAAAAGAAAATATCGATGAAAGATTTTAATTTTGTTCAGTATTATAATTAAAAGCTTTTTTACAACTATCAATACACTGCAATTTTATTTTTAATGTGAACACGAATAAACGAACAAATAACGAATTCTTTTGCAATTTTTAGCTGTCAATATGCGCTTTAAAAAATCATCTGAATTCGTATTTTACGAAATCGTCAGCATTCTTAGTTTTAACGTCAGATGCGATGGAATTCTTCGCAGTTCTGATAATTCTTTTTTTACTCTAACGGTTGGTTTCCTTGATAATTTGTTAGGTTGGTAATTGTGCAAGAATAGTGGGAGAAAGTTTTTCGAATGAGCAGAATGGATGAAAGGTGAGTGGAATTGATATTTTTTACGAACTGATAGATTTAGGAAATAATTCTTGTTTAAAATTTTATATGGAGGAAGGTTTGATCGTTTCTGGTTGTTCAGTTCTTCAAATTCATTTGATTATGCACTGCTACTGTTATCCATACAGTCCTTATGTTCAATGTGCTAGCGAAGCAACCAGGTTCTCGCTCCCTCGGCTAGCGAAAACGTAGGATATTTTTCAAGTTAAAAAATGCAGTCCGGTCTCTTTAAAAGATGCAGGAGGCATTGCATGCTCTAACTTCTGCTCTGAGCCTAATGGAGTGGCGCAGCCGGTCTTAAAAAAAACTATACTTATAGGTAAAAAAAATCATTATTACGGAAAATGTTATGCATAACTATTACACAGAAGTTTTTGTTTATTTTGTCCGCCATCTTTATTGGCGACTTGGCATCCTTGGCACGGCAAAAGATACAATAAACAACAGTTTTTTCGAAGAATATTTTTAATATAGCTATGAAATTTAGTTGCATATAATTATTAAATATTTACGAAGGAAGTTGCTTGGAATTTGGCTTATAAATTTGGAGTGACAAATAATACAAATTTATCTATAAAGGAAAAGAAGAAAAAAGAGCCGGTTTTCTGGCATAGAAATAGCGCGTCTTTCTCGTGACTGGGAGTCCAGGGTTCGAGTCCCAGTTATGGCATGGTTGTTCTGTGTGATGTGGTTGTGTGTGAGAGAGCTAAGTCGGTCCTCTACCTATCTCTAGGTGCACTGGTCCTTGTGACTAACAAAAGATACAATTTTTCCCCATCCAGTCATGAACCTGGTCTAGCACTGCTGGCCAATGGGAGCATGCAACAACAACAACAAAAAGATTAAAATGAAATCTGCTATGCATATTTCAGTGTATCAGGTCAGAATATAATTTCTTGAACGGCCAAGCACCACAAGCACGTTAAATTATATTTTTATTTATTTTAATTGTTTCGTCGAATGAGTCGCTTTAGTATTGCAAACGATCCAAAAAAAAACTTTGTCTCGCGTTGATTGCTTAAAAAGATATTTCATTTCATATAATCACGTGCTCAAAATGACATTTTTCTCGGTTTTACTTGCTATTGTCATTAACTTATTTTTTTAAAAAATCAGAGCTTTTGTAAATATAAAGGCAGCGCGTTATGAACAGCTGATTTTCTGAGATGCTCGTGCAGATAATAAAATTTCAATTTTTTGCCTACGGTTTTTTGTTGACGCCACAAATCTCAGTCGCCAAAATAATATTATGCTCTGACAAGATAAAAAGAAGACTCATTAAAATTACTTACGACATTTTACAATGCTAAATTTTCCTTCAATTAAGCCAAAAGAGATAAATTTGTCTAGGGTGACAGCTTTTATCATTGCAAATGCTGAAATATTTAAAATTTTCAAAAACGAACAGATGATATTTGGCCCTTGATCTCATCGTCGTGTGTGGAATTCAGGAATCAACAAGACTTACACCCATACAGAAAAAGTAAATCCCAGAGTTGAAGAAGGTACACTTGAGATGATAATAAAACTATGATTGAGCACTATTATATTTAATTCATTTTTATATAAAATAAAAATATGAACTGATAGCTTCATAATAATAGAAAAACTTATTCTTGTAATAGCTAAAATGATTTACAACAACATTGTAAATACAACAGTAGTCTAATAATGGATGAGTTTTATAATAATAGAAACATTATTAAAGTGATCGACAACAAACAACAATTACAACATTGGCCAAAAATGGGTAAATTGCATAGAAAATTTAATAATAGAAAAAATGATTTTTATAACAGTTAAAATGTATTAAATTATAACAATAGTCGAATAGTGGATAAATTTCATAGAAAATCTTATAACAAATTTTTTATAACAATTAAAAAGATCAAAATAACAACGATAGTTCAATATTTGGTAAATTTCATAGAAAATTTTGTTTATAGATTACAGGGTAAATTTCATGAAAAAGTTAATCTGTTATAGCAAAAATCAATAAGTGTAAAGGTAAAAATATAATAAAATTTTATCTTTCTTTCGTTGCTTACAAAACGAAAGCAAAACCAATTGATTAAATATTTATTGATACGATGATAACAATTCGAATTTAAATTCTACATAGTTTATTCATAAAATTATTTTTTTAGACTTTTCAGTAAAATACTCTTATAAAATTTTGTTTTAATAAATCTTTTAATTATTCCTTTTAATTTAAATCTACAAGAAATTATTTTTTAAATGAAACGTTCAGAAATACATTAAAGCGATTTCAATTATTTAAAAACATAGCAAACATTTGCCTTCATTTTTTTAAATTTTTTGTTTTATCTTCAAATGCTTTGATATTGAAACTCGAAACGAAATTTACATATAATAAAAAAAAACTGTTTATTCTTTTTAAAAATAGCTCAGCTTGTTTGCATACGTATTATAATTATCGATGGTGTTTTCCCTCTTTAGAAAAAAAGAAAACACCTCAATTCATAATTAAGAACTGAATTCTATTTAATTATTGTGATTATATTTTTCGTTCTTATATCTTTTATTTACTTTTCAGATTTTCGTTTTTGAATTACAAAAGTTCTAATTATTGCTTTGAAAAAAGAAAAAAGGTTATGACATTATTAGCTCCTAATAATAATTTAATGAAAAAAAAATTAAAATTGTGAAAGCAAAGTAATTGAATAGGAAATATGAAATGCATTTGTAGTGCAGCATAAATATTAAAAAAAAATGCCAGATTTTAATTTAGCAGCAAAGTAGCAAACGATTTCAGATAAAGATAATTATATTTTATTCTGTTTGAGATTGTTTGATGATAAATAAAACACTAATTGGTTATATAAAAATAAAAGAAATCTTTTTTTCGTACAAGGATTTAAGTGACACATTTAATTAGTCTCGCTTTATTCATTATTAATAAAAATAATAAAAATGTAAAATATTTAAAACCTTTCTGTCACTAAATAAAAAAAATTAAGAACACTTTTAAATAAAATAAACTTCAATAGGATATGTAATAAATAATTATGACGAATACAATTACTTCTTAAAATAAATTTTATTATTTAACTCATAGACATGATGATGGTTCAATTTAATAAAGCTAAATATCAAATAAATTTTCGTAGTTTTCTCGTTTAATATAATAGTACTCCATCATTACCATAATTACAAAATGTTATTTAATTGTTCCAATCAAATATAGTTAAGCATATTCTATATTCATTTGCAATTCATATGAATTCACTAACTATTACAATCATAACTAAAGTAGTAACTTAAAAAGTGAAGCGAAGGGAATTAATCGATAAAAGTTGACTCTAACTTAATTACAAGAATGTCATTCATTCAACATGTAAAAATATTATTAGATATTTGATAGTTAATTTTACTAGTTACTACGTTACTTGATCCACATGATTAATATGTAACTAATATTTTTATATTGTTCGCTGCAATTTTGGAGGATTGTATAAGGAATATAGGAGTTGCTGCCATTAGATAAAATTAATCCTTTAGGAAAGGTTAATTTTTTTTCAACAGCAGTTATGAAATAATATTGTCATTAATTTTGTGTAAATTAGATGTAAATATATTTGAATTTTTGTGTAAATATTTGTAAATAGTTTAATTGTATAAAATAATTGCCATATTTGACTAATGTGGCGATACAGGGGTGTTGGCAACGTAATGAGGTCGCTAACCTTTTACTACCCGCCAAAATGTGTAGTAGAAACTGAGAAATAAAAAATTGTTCTTAGAAAATGTTGAAGAAATTTCCAGACTTGCCTGGAATGACAGCGCCGTTTCTGAGTTTGTCCCACCCCCTTTTTGTTTAAATAAGGCCCCGCTTTTAAAAGTGGAATTCTATTCATAAGGCGTTGCTTAAGGAGGGGAATCAATGCAGTTCGGCCAACGATCTACGTTGGTTGGCTTAGCATGAGGTAGCATCTTTTCTTTCGTTACAGTGCGATCTATAGTTTCGATGTTATTTGAAATTAGTGGATTAAGAAGAGTTAATTCGCTATGAATCTGTAGCTTGTCGGCGTATATTTAATACTCGTTTTCATAGACAATAAATTCCGTATCTTCGCATATATGAGAATTATCCATAACACTATTGTACGGTGGAGGGTTGCATAAAGAACTAATTTGGGTGTTGCTGTCATTAGATAAAATGAGTCCTTTAATTATGAATTTGAGTTTATTTTCAACAACAAATTTGGCATATATATTTTAAATAATTAAGAAAAGAAGACACAATTTCGTATTTTTATATCCTCAAAATGTCTATGAATTTACTATTGATCTACTGCAATTTTTTTAAGCAAGGTAAATACTGGTATTTTTACTTTTTTTCCAAATTTTCATTCGAAATCCTGCATTACATTGCATTGTTTTTCAGATTTAATTACATTGTTTTTACACAAAACACGTTTGATAATATAATTTTTTCACATATATACATACAAAAATCAAATTACAATAAGAGGATAGTAAATCATTTATATTCAAATAGAAAATACTTAATACATTCAACATTAATAATGGAAACGATTGCATATTTATGCTTGTTTTCGCTCTATGTATTTTGTCATTTCGCTAAAAATGGTGTAGCTATCCTATGATAGATAAAATTACGAAATTTGGAACTTTTTGTTTGAAATTTCAATTAATTAAAATTGAGTTGAAGTTTTGGAATGACACCGTAATGACTTGAAAAATTACCATTATATAGAACTTATTTTCAGTTGCTTTCTAAAATTTTAGGAAATTAATTGAATTATGCCGGCTTGGTTTTTCATGTAATTTTTCTGCCGGGTCTTTAACAAAATTTATAAAATAACTTTTAATGTTATATTAACTGCTTTTTTTTGTTGTGGGGAAATTCAAAGGGATTTAATTTTCTGTTACATAATGGAATTGCACTTCTTTTCCAGTTCTAAAATTATGGTGAAAAAATGTTTTCCTCGGTTATTTGTAATATAAACTAAATTTTCATTATATAGAGGCATATATTGAATGTTAATGAGTAATTAAGAGTCAACAATTTGTGAAGTTTTGTGCTTTTGTCAAATTTTTGTTCTATTAATGTTCAAATAATTACTGCACTAAATATTTTAATATGTAATTGAAAATAAATATTTCTAGTGATACCATTTTAAATATTAAATGATATTTAGTCTAAAAATTGTGAAATATTGCTTTCTAAAACCTTTAGAAGATATAAAAAGAAAATATAGAAAAATGTCTGAAGAAGAGGCTTTTATATATTAAGTAAAGGATCTAAGTACCTGTAACATTTACTTACGAATAATAATAAGACATTTTCAATGAATTAGATTCATGAAATTTTGTTTTAAATATTTTAGTGAATGAAGATTCAGCAAATTTAAATTTCTGATGTTTTGAATGTTAAAATTGAAAGAATATAATCTTTTATACATTTTTCAACTTATTTCAGCTAGTATAAAAGATCAGATTCTAAAAAAAAATATTCTTTTCACTCATTGAAAGCAAATTGGGCTTAAGCTTCTTAAATTCGTTGCAAAGAATCGAAAATAATAATATAAAATAAAATAGAAAAACTGTTTTTTATAACTGAATTGTCTATTTTAACTATTGTCTGTTTCATTACATTTGCTAGTTATATTAACATATGTCAATTATTTCTTGCAATACTTTTAATTCATTAAGCAGTGAGTATTTTTAATTTAATTGCATTTCATTCTTAAAGTATTCTATGCAATTCTGAAAACAAGTGTTTAGTTTCATTGATAAATTTGATTACACCATTCTTTTTTTAAATTTTATTCCAAACTAACCTAACCCTATTAAATTCTTCTAATTTAGCTGTCAATAGTTTAAATTCAAAATTAAAAAAGGGCAATAAAATAACAACAAATTTATAAACCGAACACGGTTCGGGTGAAAAGTATGTCTACAAAACTTAACGCATGCGCATGGTAAATAATGACGCAAATATTTTGCTTATCGTATAAGTTTTTTTTTCTTTACGTAATAATATATTAACAATAACGTATTGCTAATCTTTAAATAATAATATATTGATAATTATCATCGAATGTACATTTAGAAATAAACCATTTCTCTTCTAGTTTATTTATCTAAATAATATATCTTAAGAATAACGATACCTAGAATATAATTGAGAATTACTGGTTTCGCTAGTAGTGAGTGTATGGTGCGAAGACAATCAGCAGATCTCACTAAAAAACAACAACAATGTTTATTTGACTCGAAGACCCTAAAGACGAAGAGCACACGGATGACAAATATATACAGCCGAAACGAACAAACAGCAGTGCACAACGAATAGTAACCAACAAGTAGAAATCAACCACAGCACTCAAAAAGTATATACAGAATCCTGCAAGAGAGGGGTTCCTCGGAGCTAAGCTCTACATTCTCTCCAAACGGCTGAAGTTCTTACTACTTCGTCGCTTTAGCTGCCGACTTATGCTTCTTGACGCACTACATGACTATGTTTCTATAGTAGGCAACAAGACCCGGCACAGAGTACTTGCTCGTATCCATATAACACCGGTATACCGCCGTTGCTCTATCCTATCCAACACTCGCTACTTTAACGCCGCTTCTAGTTTAAGTCTGCAGCTTAGATTGCCGGACCTTTACATCTCCCGGGAGGCTGACCGAGAACCTTCTAGGACAATCGGGGAACATCTTAGTTTCTAGTGGACGGATTGTTAAAATTCTCGAAATTTCTAAGCAATATCCCTTTTGTCGCCAAGGTTGCCAAGCCGCCAAAGGATTGCTAAGTTTGTCACCAAGCTCTCAAATTACTGACGCATAACCGGCTCAACATGCAATTTAAAACGGTCTTTCTTTGGATGGTAATAATTGTTCTGAAAAGCAACATTGCAGGTTTGTAGCAATATTCTTTAGATGAATAAATTGCCCGAGTTCTTCAAGAAAATTTTTGATCTCAGAATGAAACACAAATTTACGAAGCATCTTATCCAAAATTAATAGTTATCAACCTATCAGTAAATATTATTGAAATAAAAAAACATATATCGAAATAATTTGCACTGAGGAAAATATTCTTTCGTCTAATTTTGAAACCAAAAATGTAAAAAAATATATATTCTTATGGAAACAAATATAATCTGTGCGATATATGAAAGTGTCATATATAAAGTGTTAATGATGTATTCTACACTTTTTTCATACTTGCATGAAATGTTTTAGAATTTTTGAAAATTAATGAGAAATTTATAAAATTTGATATTTTTTCTCGCTATAAAATTTTTTGCTGTCATTAAAAATTTGGAGGATCAACAGCTAAATATTATCTAAAATTACAGTAATAATATCATTTTCAGCAGCATTATGGTAGATTGATTATTAAAAACTAAATAAATTATGAAATTGACACATAAAATTAATTAATCAACTAACAAAACTAAATAAAATATAATAAGACTAAATTAAGTATCTAATTTCTGTAAAGTATCTGAAGTTGATTTTTATGTTCAAATTAAATTTACTTTTTATTTTTATGGTTGATCATCGAAACATTAAAAATTATCGCTGAAATTATTTTGTTGTTAGAAAAATCGCAGAATAACTAAAATATTTTTCAAGCACTATACCATACATATAAATATCAAAATTAAATAATCAAAACATTACAAATTTCTTATTTTTTTAGCCTCTTTGGGAAAATTTCATAATTAGATGCATTTAGATTAAACAGTAATTGAAGAGTTAATATTTTGCTTAAAAAATGAAACTAGAGGAAAATAGACATATTTTTGAAATAATTGGGATTGCTGTTACAAATTTATCGAATTTAGAAAAACACTTTCGGGATATTTGAAATTCGTGGATTGCAGTGTAGATGTCCTAACTAGATAAAAATTCAGTTCTTAACAAACTATTTTTATCTAGTAAAAAACTATACAAGTTATAATATTTACAAAAAAATCATCTATGCACCAGGAATAGCATTATTATATTGAAATGAATATATTTTTTTCTTACAATGTTTGAAATTTTTTCCAGTATCTAGATTATTCAAAAGGTGGAAAATTTTCTGACATTATCAGAAAAGGAAAGAAAGATATTTCATGCTTTGTATAATAATGTAAGATCAATTGTTCAAGTATCTTCGAAACTATTCTAAAACATTTTAGATCATACTATTTAAAAAATAACAGTTTTTCTTTCATGTGACTATTACTCTTTTGAGCAAGATTTAATTTTAAAAATTTCATTCAGAAAAACATAAAAATAAAATATAATTCTGTATTTGAATAACAAAATTATTTTTCCTGGCTCGTATTTTGAAAAACTAAATCGTTTGCTAATCCAATTTTATTCCTATAAATAGTAATTCCATTTTATTACAAATTTAAAGTGCATTCTTCAGCTTCTTTACTAAGATCTCCTTAATAACTGCAACTGTTTTGAATCATATTAAAATAATTCTTATTCCATTTAAGTAGGTTATTATGATATTTTATTTCGTTCAATTCTATATTTTAAAATGAAACACTTCTTTCGCGTTAATGATTATGTAAATTGGATAAATTAAAAAAGGTGAAAAGTGAGATTAAAGAAAGGTTAAATTATTTGAAAAATATTCAATTTTAAATTCAATGAATTCAATGAATTAAATTAAAATGAAGGGTGTCTATTATTTGACAAGGGCTTTTTATTAATTAAATTAATAAATAAAATTAGTAGTCCACTCATCCTATTTTAAACTATTTTTTAATTGTGATTATTTTGTTGTCAGAAAAATTTTATAAATTTGCAAATATATTTAGATAGATTTATATCTCCTAATATTTCTTAATGATTCTTCTCGAAAATTTAATACATTGTCTAGTTGACTAAACAGTGGAGAAGCTAAAATAAGAGCTAATTCTCCCTTTCAAATTTTGATACCTAAAAAACGTCAAGCATCTTAACTTTGTATTTCTTTTGTCTCAGAATTTTATTTCTGTTTGAATACATCAATAAAATTCTTTGCGCACTTCTTAACTTTGTCATATGTTCTACAAAATCACCCTGTTAGAATAGAGTTTCATTTTTGAATACCCAGCGAATTAAACCTTTTTTATCTTTTACCCGCCTTGTGATTTCCATAACAATATATTGATTGGAGCATAGATACCATTTAATACAGTAATTTTTGTAGTATAATCAAAAAATGCTTTTACTCATAGTTGTTCTAATGAAGAACAATTTCAGATTGTTAGTTTTTCTGGAATATTTGTTCGTTTAACTTTTCAAAAAGTCGATAATGTAAATTTGAATCCATTTCCTGATTCCCCGTTAAAACTTCGAATCTTTCCACAATTCGGGGACACCACCAAGTAATTGAGAGCGATCATTTCGTTTGATATCGATTTTTGAAGTCATTTCAAACCAATAAGCTGTTAAAAACAAAATCAATACCAATTTTGCAAATCTGCATACAATCCAATTCTTATCGTATATTCTTTCTATTCCAGCACGAGTGGCTCACTTGTAGCTTTTTTTCATACTCATGAAAAAAATATTACCTTCCTTTACCTTGCATAAATATTGTGATCCTTGGACAGTTCCGTGAAGTCACAAGTGAGCACGTAGTCACGTACATGAAGATCTTGGATTTTGGGATATGATAAAGCAAATAGAGAATTCATTTCAGTCATAGTTTCCTTCAATCAATTCAAACTAAACTGTGAACATATCTGTGAAGTTAGTAACAAAAAATAAAATAAACAAAGGGAATGAAATCTTCGATCGTAAATTTCAAGTCATCATGTGAGAACATTATTATATTTCAAGTCATTATTTGTCTTAATTAATTTAAATAATTAACCAGTTTAAATGGGTTTGGAACAATCACGAGTAAGAAAAAGAATATATATATAAGTATATAAAGAATATA
>JAOUZG010007994.1:2183968-2204165 GCA_026289955.1 Argiope argentata | reverse complement strand
TATCAGCTTTATAATGGTTGCATCCAGTCGGGAAAAAAACTAATTTTTGAGGATTTATAGTCACGATAAGAAGATTGAAAACTCAAATAGAATAAATTCGTTCCCTTTAATCAATTTTATCACCTTTAAAGATTTATTAATTTAAAGAAAAGTCTTCTTAAAATATTGTTACGATTTTAGCGTAGCGGGTTCAGATTGAATGGACTTTAGTTGAGGACAGCACAAACAAATTTATTTACAGCTATTTACAGGATAATTAATAAAGTAAAAATTTCAGATAAATACAATCCAGCAGTCAACAGTTAATTACAGCGTAAATTCAAGTCTTACGTACGATAAAAACAGACTGCAAAACAGCTATCGTATAGCACAGATACAGTAAATCGCAGCGAGCTCAATAACACAGCATTAACAGCAATCGCAAACACAGCTCACAAATCCTTTAGTCCAGCGAGACGCTTTTTATTACCAAACAAACTCTCCACTAACTCGATCAAATCACTATAGAAACTAACTAACTCGCTCCGGCTATTCGTCCTTATATAGCACGAAAAGCGCGTGCACCTGAATCTCGTGAAAATTCTCAAAACAACGCGAACAATCTAGCGGCTACTAGACTATTCCTTTCGCCAAACCAATCAAGCTGGCGCGAGGCTCCTCGCCAAACGTGGCCAACTTTGGCGAGCTTTCGTGCCGCTCGCCCGCTTGTAACATTGCCCCCTCCTCAAGGACTGCACGTCCCGGGCACGTTGGCTCCTGTGTCAACGATCATTCGGCAGGGAGCTCCATTGACGAAGGCTTCAACAAATAAACCATTTTCACCGCCGCCTCTGGACGATATCTGTAAAACTCCAAAATTGGGCTTTTCTTCATCTGGCAACCTCCGCCCCGCGAGACCGCCAAATTCTAGTTTTCCTGGTTGTTTTGAGAAGAGTCTTTAGCCCGTTTATCTAACCGGGCTGAACAATTCCTTTGAACATGGCCCTCGTCGCCGCATTTCCAACATTTCACAGTTCTCTGGCCATGTTTGTTGGGCCTTTCATCTCCTTTCCGAATAATCTGGCAAATTGTTTTCACCATTTCAGTCAGATTTTGCATCGAAGAATCTGATTCGTCTTGAACCGCAGCACCTCTTACTGAGTGGCGATCCCTCCGTGAAGCTGGCTGAGCGGCTTCAAATTTCATTGAGTAAACCAAAGCTGATTTCAAGTCCTTCAATTCAGCCATTCGCAGGGACTTTTGTATCTCTGGATCCCTCACACCGTCTAGGAAATACTGCAGGGACAGTGTTTCCCGTACCTCGGCCGGACAGTCGGAGAAGGCAAGATGGGAGAGCCTCTCTACATCTGCTGCAAGCTCTTTCAGGCTTTCATTCGATCGTTGTTGCCGGGTCTTTAACTGAAGACGGCTATAGTCCTTGAGGCACTTTTCTCCGAAGCGCAACTCCAGAGCGTTTGAAAGAGCATCAAAGTTCAGATGTTGATCTTCGGGAACAGTTCTCAAAATATCAGCAGCTTCAGCCCGTAGTGATGCAGCCAGTTGACGAGCCTTCGTGACTGTATCCCAACCATTGGCTTCTGCGACGATGGAGAATTGAGTCTTATAAACTTGCCAAGATGTTTTTCCGTTGTACGTGGAAACTTTAATGCTTAATTTAGGAATAGCAGGTCCATGTTGAGATATTTCGGGCTCTCGAACATTCGAGGATTGGTTTTCAGTTTTTATCTGTGCACTTTCCATTCTCTTAAATTTTTCTTCGACATTCCTCTCCATTTCTTGTGTAAGATAATTATTAACGGCATTGTATTTTTGTGGCAACAGTTATTTTATGTTGATGTGTTTGGCAACAGTGTGAAAAATTCGATCTTGATAAAATAAAAATGGTGATTTCATTATTCTAAGAATTTAGTCTTGTTTTATAAGTTTAATAATTCAGAAGTGGGATAAGAAGTGGATAATTGTATAGTTTTAGAAAGATGTCTTTACTTGCGAGATTACGAAAAAAGGATTTTGAACTCGTTGCAGTGGAACTTGGAGAGGAAATCGGAGAAAATAATAAAGTCGTGGAATTTATAAGTTTGATCAAGAAAAGTAGGAATTATGATGAAGATATAATACATGGAATAATCGGTAACATAAACGCCGATCGAAAAGCAGAGGAAGCTGCTCTAAAACGTAAAGAAGAATTTGAACTTGCAGAAAGAAATGCTATGCAAGAACATGATTTGGCGATAAAGAAGCTGGAAATTGAAGCCAAATCGTTATCGCCAATTGCTCAAAACGCGCCCAATGTGGAAATCAGCCCGAAAATAGACTGGAAGACTCAGGTAAGAAATTTTGATTTGAAATATGACGACATTGGATTATATTTAGTACATTTTGAGAGAGTAATGAAGAGGGTAAATATGGAAACCTCTCTATGGATGGCGTGTTTGACTAGTGTTCTTCCTAGTGAAATAGTCGACATGATTATAAGAGAACCTGAAGAATTGGCTGAAAACTATTCTTATATGAAAGAACTGCTACTTAAGCGTTTCAAGCTCAGTGCTGAAAAATTTCGCCAATTGTTCTACTCGCATAAAATTAAACCTGGAGGTACGTGGCGAGAATACTACTATGAATTAGAAACTTATTTCAATGGATGGATAAATGGGTTAAATGTAAAAACTTTTGAAAATTTAAAGGACTTAATAATATCAGATAGAATGAAGCAAGACGCACCTTTAACAGTGCAAGAATATTATATCAGTGAATGGTCACTGTTGAAGTCGCCAACGAGCTTGGCTGATAAAATTGACGAACACATTGAGCTATCTGGTCTATACATAAATAATAAGAATATTGGTGGTCAATATAATACCAAAATAAATAATCGTTCTGCTACTAATTATCGAATGATGGAGCCAATTACGTGTTATAATTGTTACGAAAAAGGTCATTTGGCACGTGATTGCGTAAAACCTAAAAGACCTAAGTTTTGTACATCATGTAGGACTGAAGGCCATGGAACTAGAGAATGTCCTAAATCACATAGTAATCTCACAGTAAATTTATCCTCCTTATCATGCTCTAATAGAGATGTTACACTTAAAATCGTATCAATAAATGGAATGAATACAGATGCATTAATAGACACAGCGGCTGATATATCAATGATAAAATACTCATTTGCAAAGCAAATTAATGTGCTTGTTCAACCTAAAAACAATGTTATTTCTATAACAGGAATTGGAGGTGGCATAACACAATCACTTGGAATTTGTACAGTAAATGTGGCTATAGACAATTTAATTTTAAAGGATGTGAAGTTGCACGTTGTAAATGATGATACATTTCAAGGGCCATTCGTCATTGTCGGAAAGGATTTGATAGATTTTCCAAATTTAGTGATGATAAGACGGGAAGGAAAATCTAGAATGTTTCTCATGGATAAATTTCGACGTCTAGCGAACATTGGAGTTGAAGAATCACCCCATGCAACTGCTATTATGGGAGCATCAAAAACGATAACTGTTCAACCGAATATGATACAAATGTTGGAAGTTGTAGATAACAAATCAACGGATGACGAAGTGATGACTTTTGATAACGCTGATAAAGAATCAAGTTCGTCTTTATTAATTCAAAATGGTAAAACACTAGTACCCATAGTTAACTGCAGCGATAATACTCTACGCTTAAAGAAGGATCGAGTTATTTTAAGAGGTGTTTGGTCGACTGAAAATGTTGATTCTATTCAATATCCCGATATCAACGGTGACAAAGAAAATCTAGTTGCTATTGCCAAAAGAGATCTCAAAGAAAAAGTTAAAATTGATGACATAAAGATTGGACCAGACACATCGGATGAGCAAAAGCAACGTGTCTGTGACCTATTGAATGAATTCAGAAAGTGCATCGTTCTAAGTCCTAATGAGTTGGGATGTGTCAACAATACAGTCATGAAAATAGTTGAAAAGGCTGGTAGTACTCCTGTCGCTCGTTCTCCATACCGTGCTTCCCACTACGAAAGGCAGATTCTAAGAGACATTATTTTAGAAATGAAAGATCAAGGTATTGTTCGAGATAGTTCATCTGAATATAGCAGTCCCGTTTTGCTTGTAAAGAAGAAAACTGGTGAATATCGAATGGTGATTGACTACAGACAATTAAACGCGCAGACTGTCAAGGACAAATTCCCTTTACCACATATAGATGATTTATTAGACAGAATTGCTGGTTCTAGTTTGTTTTGCATTCTTGATGCCTGCCAGGGTTTTAATCAAATACCTATGGATGATGAGTCAGCTCGTAAGGCCGCGTTTACAACACCAGACGGCCACTATGAACCCACTAGACTATTCTTTGGTCTTTCAAACGGGCCTGCAGTGTTTCAACGATGTATGTCATTAGCTTTAGGCAATTTATTATGTAATGGTGTGTCGTGTTTCATAGATGACATATTTTTTGGATCCTCTAACTTTGAAAATATGATCAATATGCTTAGAGCAGTGCTCGAAAAATTGTGCAATGCAGGGATAACGTTGAAACTATCAAAGTGTGAGTTTGCTAAAAAAGAGATTGAATATTTAGGATTTGTTGTCAGCAAGGATGGTATCAAACCTGGACCCAGAAAACTTGCTGCTGTTGCCGAATTCCCTGTTCCCCAAAAAAGGGATGAAGTTCAGAGATTTTTAGGATTGACTGGATTCTTCCGTCGCTTCATTGCTGGATATGCGTCAATTGCAGCTCCTTTAACCCGCTTATTAAAGAATGGTCAATTATTTGTCTGGACCAATGAACATCAAACTTCTTTTGAAAGATTACGTAATCTTCTTGTATCCAAACCAGTCTTGAAATTGTTTGATCCTCGGGATGAAACCGAACTGCACACCGATGCAAGCTCCGTGGGTTTGGCTGGAATGCTACTTCAGAGAGACAGAGATAATACCCTTCGCTTGGTCTATTGTGTAAGCAGACGTACTAATCCAGATGAAGAAAATTATCATTCGAGCCGATTGGAGCTACTGGCTGTTGTTTGGTCTCTCAGTCGCCTTAGATCCCTTCTTCTTGGTCTTCGATTTACTATTATTACAGATTGTTCTGCAATTATATATCTAAAAACTCAAAAAAATATAAGGCCCCAAACGGCAAGGTGGATAGAACAGCTAAGTGAATTCAATTACGATGTTAAGCATAAATCCGGTGACCAGATGACCCATGTGGACGCCCTGAGTCGCGCACCAGTAGAAGACGAAGATCCTGAACAATCTAAAGAAGCCACTGAATGCAGCCCATTAGATATAATAGTGAAATGTCCGGACCAACTAGTCGAAATTGATACCAGTATTCCATTAAATATAAGTGAGAAACCGCGTGTCTATTATATAAGTACTGAAGAAGACAAAGTAGCTTTAATTCAGTCCCAGGACGAAGAGTTAAACAATATCATTAAAATATTAAAATGCTCCAAGAAAAAAGCGGAAAAGAAAAATATTGTCAGTAAATATGAACTTATAAACGGAATACTGTACCGCTTACAAATTGACAACGGTGTCTGCAAAAAATTGTTTGTAATGCCACGATCTATGAGGAAATATTTAGTTGTACGCTTTCACGATTTTTCGGGTCATTTTGGAGTTGACAAGGTCAAATTACTTATAACACAGCATTTCTGGTTTCCTCGAATGCCAGAATATGTAAAAAAGCATATAAATCAATGCGTTACATGTGCTTTTACGAAAGTACCCGCCGGAAAAGTTCAGGGTAAACTCAATCCAATTCCGCCAGGTAAACGACCCTTTGAAATAGTACACATGGACTTTTAGGGACCCTTTAACGCTAGTTCGAATCACAATACTGAACTATTAGTAATAATTGATAATTTGACAAAATTTGTTCGTTTACGTGCATGTACTAGTTGCTCTACTAAATGTGTATTGAAGTACTTTGAAGAATTCATAAATGACTTTGGAAGTCCTATCAGTGTCGTTACTGACCGAGGCTCATGTTTCACATCATCAGCATTTAAAGAATTCTGCATGAAGCATGGCGTAAAACATATTGTGAACTGCTCGCAAAGACCAGCTGCTAATGGACAAGTGGAGCGGATAAATCGTGTGCTTATACCTATGATTTCCTCAAATGTGCATGCAGATAACCATAGGGACTGGGACAAGATGTTGCCTGAAATCCAGAGATGCATTAATTGGTCGCCCAGCAAATCTACAGGCAAAGCGCCATTCCACCTATTATTTGGATACAAGCCTAGAAAACTTGATAATTTTCCAAGAGAATTGCTTCCAATGTCGGATGAATATGTTTCTCCTGGAGTACTGCAAGAAGAAGCACGAAACGATATACTGAAAGCACAAGAGAAAATGAAGTCCAATTTTGATAAGCATCACTGTGATGCACATACATATTCTGTTGGAGATGTTGTCGTTGTAAAACGGTTACCTGAAACCACTCCTGGGAGTCGCACAAAAACACAAGTTCGATACAGAGGACCCCTTGTAGTTGTGAAGGTGTTTCCATCTGATGTATATCAAGTCACAGATTTTAGAACAAAAGCACAAGGACGTGTAAGACGGCATTATACAACTACAGCTCATGCATCGCAGATGAAACTATTTCACATTGTAAATGAAGATGAAATCGTTGACATTGACTATGATGATGAAGAGGAAGATATGGTTAATGAACTCCCAAATGCTCCACGAGAAAATAGAATAAAAAAATTGCCAACATACCTTCAGGACTATGTACTTTGAATAATTTACAATGTGCCTCATTTCCGTAATTTTATGTACAGGGTCGTCCATTTTTTTTCAGGATGGCCGAATGTAAGATAATTATTAACGGCATTGTATTTTTGTGGCAACAGTTATTTTATGTTGATGTGTTTGGCAACAGTGTGAAAAATTCGATCTTGATAAAATAAAAATGGTGATTTCGTTATTCTAAGAATTTAGTCTTGTTTTATAAGTTAATACTTGTTCAAATGTTTTAAACTTTTCGTCCACTTTTTCAAATTTCTCTTCAACTCTAAGGAGATTCTCACCATTCTGCTCACAACTCTGCTGAATATTGCAAATTTTTATATCGTTCTCTTGGACCTTTTCCACCAAAGCATCCACTTTGTTGTTGATTACTTCAATAATATTAGCTTGGCCTTGTTCTATCTTCTTCTTCATATTCTCTTGGCCTTGTTCTATCTTCCGTTCTATCTTCTCCATATTCTCTTGGCCTTGTTCTATCTTCTTTTCTATCTTCTTCTCCAACTTCTCTTGCCCTTCTTTCATTTCTTTAATGAAAGCAAAAAGCTGTTCAAATTTTGTTTTATCTGCTTCCTCCATCGCTCTAGTCTTCACCATTCAATCCCACTTCTGACACCAGTTGTTACGTTTTTAGCGTAGCGGGTTCGGATTGAATGGACTTTAGTTAAGGACAGCACAAACAAATTTATTTACAGCTATTTACAGGATAATTAATAAAGTAAAAATTTCAGATAAATACAATCCAGCAGTCAACAGTTAATCACAGCGTAAATTCAAGTCTTACGTACGATAAAAACAGACTGCAAAACAGCTATCGTATAGCACAGATACAGTAAATCGCAGCGAGCTCAATAACACAGCATTAACAGCAAACGCAAACACAGCTCACAAATCCTTTAGTCCAGCGAGACGCTTTTTATTACCAAACAAACTCTCCACTAACTCGATCAAATCACTATAGCAACTAACTAACTCGCTCCGGCTATTCGTCCTTATATAGCACGAAAAGCGCGTGCACCTGAATCTCGTGAAAATTCTCAAAACAACGCGAACAATCTAGCGGCTACTAGACTATTCCTTTCGCCAAACCAATCAAGCTGGCGCGAGGCTCCTTGCCAAACGTGGCCAACTTTGGCGAGTTTTCGTGCCGCTCGCCTGCTTGTAACAATATTATTATTACGTAAGAAATAATATGTATGTTGTTGTATACATTTTGTATGGAATTATTTATCTCTATTAGATTACTGTTTCTTAAATATGTGCAATCTTTATTAATTACCATTTCTTTTGCTTTTTTCGAAGCAAATTCTTTGGGATAATTTATAATAATAATATTCAAATAAGTTATAAAAATATTTATATCCATTACATGATTCAGAAAATTAAATGAAGTCATGTGAATCCGTTTTTTAACTTATAATTTTTTATTAAATATAAAAATTTTATATAGGTTTCAAATTGTGCCGGTATATAATCAAAGGGAAAGATGATAGTGGGTTTTTCAGAAAATATATTTGCTTTTTTCTAAAACAGAGATAACTGAAAATTTATTTTCAAAAAACAGCTTCGATTTTATCTAAAATCATATTTGACTAATCAGTATATTATAAGTGATATCCTATGATTCCAACAAAATATAATTCCATTAATATATATATATATATAAACAAGTTATATAAAATTTAGTCAATTCATACTTAGGCCAACAAAGACAATTTTTATATTAATTACTTTTTATTAAATAATTACAATTCATATCAATAATTTATACAAAAAAATTATACCTGGTCAAAACAAAATCAATTTCGTATCCGTAGAAGATGAAGCAGAACATATTCAATTGGCGTTGAACTTTCAAAATCAATTGAAGCAACAGAAATGCGGGAATTTTCTACGACAATTGGGGTAACGCAATACAGATTAGAAATTCTTAATTTTTTTTATTCTGTGTTATTTTAATTCGTAAGCGCTTCAAATTAATCCAAAAAATCGATTAATTAACATTGTTTAATTTTAACTACATCAAATATTAAGAAAATAAACAGAATCCTTTGAAATAATCGGTCGAAAACGTATTAAGCCAAACCTCATTAACGTGTGTGTGGGGGGACAAACTGATTTCATAACATATTTGTAGGAGGGAAAATGAAGATTTTTGGTGCGAAAGTTAGTTTGTAATTAAAAAAATTAATGAATTAATATTCGAAAAAAATGTATTAACATCAAATGTCATGCAGTTCAAGTTTTAAAAAATTTACTTGAAATTGAGTGGATGAATAAAAAGCAATTATTAATGACTGAAAATTTGAACAAGATATCTATATATATGGCGAGTGTGAGCTGGAAGTAGGAATCGAATAAGAAGTGATACGATTTTTGAAGAAAGGAAAAATTTAGTTGTATTTTTATCAATAGATGGCGCTGTGCTGATATCTGAGTCGAAATTTAAAAATTCTTGAACATAAAAATTTTATACAAGAGATTAGACTGAATTTAAATTCCAACGATATTTAACAAACAATTCACTTAATACTTGTTATGAAAAATATATTATTGAATAACAGCTGCAACAATACAAAATATAAATAATATTATTGTGACTGCAGAGAAAATATACGAGTTAAAACTTTCTCCCTTTTAGCTAGAACTCGAATACAATTCTAGGAACTTCTTCTTAAAAGTGAGGTATTTTCTGCTTATTTCGAATACTATTTTATCCCCTTTCACAATTTCGGCAGAGAAAGTTTCCCCGGCAGTAAAGAATATTTATTCTCTTTATGACTTTGTGGTAGCGTATACGAGAGCAAAAGTTCCCGATAACATTAAAAAGCACTTATCCTCCCTATCCATTTTTCGATACTTTTAACGACTCTTTGAAATGCCAAAAGAAGTCCTATTAAGCTGGATATCCTTGCCGTTCCTATTGCCTCACAACATTTGCTTATTCATATAACGATTCCCTCGCATTTGAATATTTTGCCGAATCATAGTGTAGTTATTAGATACGGCTGTTTCTGAGCCGTCTTTATATTCTTTCAAATATCTCTCCTCTCTAATTCATTTATAATGAAGATAATACCAAAACGTAAATCATGACTCATTAGAAACACAGAAATACATAATTAGGCATCACTTAACATGCCATTTGAATTGAATGAAATTATATTTCTAATGATCATTTTCTGACATTATGCTCAAAGATTATACAATTATCATATTCAAAAATATTTCATTTTTGTTTTTAGATAGATTTTCGAGATAATGTTCTGATTCCTTTTTTGAAATTTTAAATCTCTTTGGCGATATATTAATTATCGCCAAACCTATCTATAATTATAATTTGTAACTTGGTGGGTATGATAGGAGAGAACATCACCCTCTTTTCGCCAAGGATATTTAGCGCCAAATATGGCAACCCGATGTTACCTTTGAAGGATATCTTCCTTCGGGAGATAAGACGCAAGAGAGCGGAGAACTGATGATTTTGAAAAGTGCAACAAGGGGGTGATGTTCTCTACAGATCAACCACTTAGTAAATAAAAGAGCCACAGGCGATCATTGATGGTGTATCTATAGATTATGAGTTTTTATTTGTTTAAAATTGTAGAGATAGATATAATGAAAGATTATATATAAATTTTTTAAATGCATATAGATAAGTAATTACTATAATGCATTAAATTTAATGTTCATGATATTATTTTAGCTGTCAAGGTTGTTAATCTTTCTTTTTTACCCTCGTTTAAATGCTTTTAATTTTCATGTATTTTCTTACAGTTTTTCAGTATATTAATTCAGATCATTTGTCAACCGTCTGATGTAAAATAAAGATTTAAAGAAACATAAAAATCATGGCGATATGGAGCTAGTAGCTGAGATCAGAAGGTTCTTCTAGAAAGTTCCATACCCTTTTGGGAAGAGTTAAAAAAGAGAAATACCTAGAGGAAGAGTCGATAAACAATCTTGCAATCTTGCTTAATTATATTAACTTGGGCTGCTTCACATATAGAGAGCTATTCCTTGTTTTACTCTTAGTATCCCCTTTATTAGCTATTATTCAATAAGCGTTTTATTGTCTGCTTAGGATGCCAGTTTTTAAAGGTACTATTCTTTGTATCCTTTTCGACTCTATTAGTTTTTTCAACTTCGTACTCAACAAAAAGATTTCCATGACCCAATAGGACAGGTTTCTTTTCACCACACGTCAGCAAGAAAATTTTCTTAACAATATTTGTTTTGAATGAATCATTGAGAAGTATCCTGAAAAAAATCATAGTTATAACTTCTATAGTTGTAAGAATTGTATATCTAATAAAATTTGTTTTAATACTTTTTACTGAAGAAGTAATTATACGTTGTTCACACATTATTTGATTGATTAAGCAGTTATGAATTTCTGAGATAAATCCCCCAATGATGAATAATATGTTTTGAAATATTGTTATATGCATATATTTTGTATAACAATTTACATATATTCAAAAATATTGTTAAGTTTTTAGCGTAGCGGGTTCGGATTGAATGGACTTTATTTGAGGACAGCACAAACAAATTTATTTACAGCTATTTACAGGATAATTGATAGAGTAACAAATCAGATAAACACAATCCATCAATAATCAGTCACTTACAGGGTAAAAGAAAGTCTTACGCACAATAAACACAGTTTGAAAAACAGCTATAGTATAGCACAGCAGCAGTAAATCACAGCGAGCTCAATAACACAGCGTTAGCAGCAAACGCAAACACAGCTCACTAATAACAAATCCTTGACTCCAGCGAGACGCTTTTTATTTCAGAGCAAACTCTCAACTAACTCACTCACGCCGGCTACTCGTCCTTATATAGCCGACAAGCGCGTGCACCTGAATCTCGTGAAAATTCTCAAAACAACGCGCACAATCTAGAGGCTACTAGACTATTCCTTTCGCCAAATCAATCAAGCTGGCGCGAGGCTCCTCGCCAAACGTCGCCATCTTGGCGAGTTTTCATGCCGCTCGCTCGTTTGTAACAATATACATGTATTTGGTATAGGAATTTACGTATATTCAGTAATCTGCATACATTTAGCATAATAATTTACATATATTCAATAATAATCATATATTTGGTATAACAATTAACATATAATCAGAAATCTGCATTTATTTGGTATAATAATTTACATATATTCACTAAATGCATATATTCTGTATAATAATTTATATATATTCAGTTATGTGCGTGTATACATCTATTGTGTTCAATTCATTTATTTTATACATTTAATTATATTCATGAATATGGGTCAGTTCTATGCAATATAATTACCAATCTTTTATAATAATGAACTAACACATTTTTACTTTGATTGCTGAATGCTTTAAAACTAGAATTTTGCTGTGAATTTACCCTTCACTTCCTAATGTTTTATAGTTTTAATGTTCCTTAAACTTATGTGGTTTATGTGGTCTTTGGCAATATCGTTGTTTAAAATATTCAGAACATATAATGCAATTAAATAAATTAATGTAATTATTTCATTTACGCCATTAGGCAGAAAATTTAGGATGTAATTGATTTCAAGATATAATAAAATTATTAAATTAGAAATTAAAAACTATGGATCAGAAAATAATTACATTAAAGCTTTTATTATTGATCAATTATATTTAAAAATAAACGTTTGTTTTGCATTTATTATTATTTATTTATTATAAATATATTACCGATTATATTCAAGATACATTTCAATGTCTGCAAAATACCGTAAGTGAACTAATTTTTCTTCATTCCATTATTGTTTTATTATAAATAATTTTATCTATTCTATAATAATAATAATTTTTTTCAAGATATTATTAAAATTTTTATTAGAAACATCGTACGAAATCAATAATTTAATCCCGGCTGTAATTAGAATAAAAGTGTTACACACCCATTTTTCAGTTAAAAGAATAATTATAACAATAAATTTAATTGAAAGAAAATCAGCAAGCAATTTAATTTCCGCCACTTCAAAAAGAAAACCAGGTCTTATGAAGAAGCCACAAAAATGCTGTGATTTAATTAACTTGCAGAATATTTTTTAAACACTTTATTCGAAAAAAGTATCAAGAGAAAAAAAGGATTACATTTTTTTTTCCTTGCTTAAGATAAGGAGTATGACAAAAGAAAACAACTTTTCAGTTAATAAACGTGATAAAATGAGTTTACAAGTCCAAGTTAAGGTATTGAAAACCTTTCTATTAATACAATTTTTTTAAAAAAATATCCGCACAATAAGGTGTATTTATTATTAATCGAAAAAAATTTCTGTAGGTTTTTATTCGATGTATATCATTTATAAATCTTTGAAAAAGAATCAGATAAAAGAATATAGAATGGATTATTGCAGAGAAAAAAAGATACCTATCTGATAAAAACTAATCATGATATCAAGTTAAATAGTGGCATTATATAATAAAAACAAAAATTATTTTTTCTACCGACCGATATTAATGAGATTAGAATTGTTACGAAAATTCTCACAAGAATGATGGGAAGACACAGTTTTTATTGTCTTGGAAAACGCGTACGAAAAAACTCAATTTAAGCTAAAAATACAAATCAAATTAACTATATTTAATCCGCTAATTTCGGTTAACAGCAAAGCTATATAACGCATGGTAAAAATAAAAGGCGTCATCCCAAGCTAAACCAACTAACGTAGCTCGTACTCCGATCTGATCTGATTTGCCTCATTAAGCCGCACCTTAAATGACGTCCCACTAAAGTGGACAGGGCAAACGCACAAACCAAGCGCTCGTTCTATGAAAGTGTGGAACTTTCTGCAACATTCTCTAGGGAGAAATCTTTATTCCTCAAGTGCTACTTCACATTTTAGCAAGTAGTAAAAACCGTTAGCTACCTAATTATGCCGCCAGTACACATATATCGCAAAATTAGTCAAATATGGCGATCTTCTGTTGTAAATCCCCTTAGAATGGTTCTTTTCTCGCTAACGCGCGTTTCCGTTACAATTAGTTTTATACAATTAGACTTTTTCCAAATATTTACAATATTTTCACAAAATTTCATAAATATTTACAATTTTTACACATAATTTATACAAAATTCCTAGCACTATTATATTTTAAGACGAAATATGTTATAAACAAAGCTCTTCCTTAGATGATAAAGATGTAATATTAAGAACTCCATATTCAAAACGATGCGCCAGCTAATATCAATTTTTCTGCCACTTTCATAAATTATAATAACATTAAGAGCAAGCCGCCTTTGGCGATAAGTTTTGCCAAGAGAATTGACTAAGTTTATATTCAATTAAATTACTTAAGCTTGAACATAATGTTCATGTTACCCTCAAATGTATATTTTTTATTGTTAAACATTGTTGTTTACGCTCACTTTGCAGCCCGCCAACCTTTCCTGGGTTTGGCGACAGTTGACCGCTCACCAACACCTTCCACGGTGGCGAAAAGGGGAAACCCATCAGTTCAGACTACGCTATCGTGCGAGCTGGACGCAGCGATAGTTGCTCCTCTACTAAGCAGGAGACGAACTGCTCAGCTCTTGTACTTTACATCTACCTCCTATTTAGCGAGGTTGCGATTTAAATATTGTTCTAAAAATATTTTAACTTGTACTTATTCCATTTACCTTCTATTAAGCAAGGTAGTGATTAAATATTATTATATTTAAATAATTTAATTTGTACTTTACATCTACCTCCTATTAATCGAGGTTGCTATTTAAATATTATTATTCTTTTAATAATTTAATTTGTATATTTGTTGACTTTTATAATAAATTGTTTAAAAAACTACAGTCCACTACTTTACTTTACTGAGCTACAGACAATTGTCAATCATTAAAGCCGCAATATGTTAATAATTTTTTATCTGTCCTGTTCATTGCTCATATGAATCATCCTAATACAATCAAAATTCTTTACGGAATAAGACTATTGTAAACGTAACTGTTGTGATATTCTACTTTCTAATTTTCTAGATATTGACATTGTTTTATTTCTCATGCAATCAACGCAGATATTAAATAGGATAATTCCCCGTCAACTTCAACAGTGAAAGAAAATCACACAATTTAGCGATATACGAAATAATGAAAACAATTAGAACTTGAGTTCAACAGTAAAATGTGTTATTAAAATTTTTTTAAACAAATTACACTATAGAGAAATAATTTGAACAAAACTTTAATCGATATCATTAAAGCGTTTTTTAAAATTTTTAATTTGGTGTTGAAATTTCTTATGTGTAAGAATATTTTCAGATTCTTTGTTCAGAAACTAGCTGAAATATCGACATGTTTAAACTTAACTTAACCTAAATTCTTAACCGATTTAATTTACTTAAAATTTAATTAAAATGTTTAAAAAAATTCTCCAATGGGCCCATTTTTACTCTCCAAATCTCATACGCGCCGAATTTGTAGTTCTGTGCCAAGTCAGAAAATGTCAAAACATACATTTCTGTTGTGGTTTGTAGAAATTAGCATGAGTATTGTTTGTCAATTTGTGCGATCATAAAAGAATAATATTCCCACCAAATTAAGAGGGAACAAATTACAAAAGATTCTTCCCTTTGTTTTTAAATTACTATTTGTAATGAATATTTATTACATTATTTCGCTATTAATAAAATATTTAAAAAATAATACATTCCAGAAATTGCGTTTACTTTCGACTTGAAGGCACAATCTATGCAGATTCCTTTTAAGATGACATGTGTCAGAAAGTTCTTATGGTAAGACTCCAGGTAAATGGCATCTGCAGGCTAAGAAAGTCTTCTGAAAATCTGTCCGTAGAATCTATAACCACCTTTTGTTATATATATTATTTCCGAATAACGTAAATTAAAATTTTGGTAAAACTACTAGTTTTATATTTTGAATTTTCATAATTTTTACATTATATATTATTTGAAAAAATTCAGATTCTAAGCTTTCACCAACCTTTTATTCGTATTTAGTTATGGGGAGAAAAAGAACAGTTTTTTTTCCATATTCTCGATATTTTGGCTGATTTAATAGATAATATTGAAAATTTTAAGGATTTTTTATCCTCTCAAAAATGTTGTTGTAGATGATGTCTTAAAATCTAATTAGGCTGAATTTCATGTCTGTAATTTTAAAATGTGGCGTACAATAATGTATCTTCCTCTGAAATTTTACCTCTAGAGTATTTTATGAGGAAATCAATTTGATTCTATTGAAAGATAAAGCATTTGTGAAAGAAAAAAATCTGTTTATTTCTCCTTGTTTCTTACTTCATGTTCCAAATATTTATTATTCAATATATTTGTATTTCCGTTCAAAAAGCTCTTAAGGTTTTTATTCATCTCTAACTTTTGCAGTAGATGTGGTGTCCAAGAATGGAAAAAAAGAAAGAAAAAAATCCTTCAAACTTATATATATTTAAAATACTTTCAATAAACCCAAAGTATAGATTAATTAAATTAATATGCTTAGTTTTGTTTTGGAACTTTCAGTGTCTTAACAACGCAATATTGACTGTTTTTCAAATAATCATTTAGGTTTTGCTTTAGTGTTTGATAACATAATGTGAATTAATGTAAAGGAACCTAAAAATGATAAAATAATAAAACAAAATATCTTCATCAACAGATAAACATTCCAACATCTGTTTACGTGATCAGAGCGAGGAAAATAACATAATTAGAATTGGTAGATATCAGGGAAAAGTTTTCAAGTAGAAGCGTGTTGCGTTGTATTAATAGTGAATGAAACCAGGAACGTAAATGTATTTGATTGTGTATTCCATTATTTATTTACGCGTTACTGAAGAGATTCTGCATTAATGAAATTTCCATGTTATTATGAGAGTCCTGCTTGGTATCCTACTGCTAATGTAGGCCTTATTTGCAAATATTTTTCTATTATTGTGTGTGTTTTCATCAATTGACTTGATTAACGTTTTTAATAAAACGGGAGTGAATTGTCATCTATTTCAAATCGTAAGAAAATATTTTTATTCGTTATGATTTATTTTTTTTTGTTTAAAATCTGCATATTTTTCTTTTTTTTTGTTTAAAATTTGTGTAACTTTTATTATATAAATTGTTGGAATTATGAAATACATAGGATATGATTATGCATGGAATATAACGAAGAGAAAATGCTTTTGATGGGTTTACTAGTACATATGCACTCTTTTGTCAAAACTTTTTTTGACCATTTCGCATACACATGGCCGAATTTTGATGATAGATACCATGCTTCAATGCATGCCTACTTGTGGGCTTGTTGGCATAGACCGAGGACTTAAAATACCTCCATAACGAATAATATTTTTTTAAAAAAATGAACACAATTTCTACATAGGCCAACAAAGAATTTTTTTTTATTTTAGTTACTTTTTATTACATAACTACAATTAGTATAAATAATAATCAAAAAATGATTGATTTTTGAAAGGATTTAACTCGCATTCTTCACCTTCAGGTGAAAAATTGAAATCCTTGAATTTTACCGATTGAGCTACAGCCTGTGGGTTTCAGTTTTCATTGAAAACTGATGAAATTCTATTTAATATTATAAATAAATTAAATTTAAAGAATTGATTAATATTAGAAAAAACAATACTAACATTAAGTGTCATCCACTACAAGTTTTAAAAAATGTACTTGAACTTGTATGGATGAATAAAATGCTTAAAAATGTGAACAAGATATACAAAATACTATTTATAAAATTTTATTGTATAAATGCAATAGTAGTTTTAAAAGAACTTGAAGAAATGAAATTATATATACCATTTTTCAATTCAATTGTAATCTATAAGAATTATTGAGGTTTTATTCATGTATAGTACAAAATAATTTATTAATTACTTTCAAAATATTTTATTAACTAATTCAAAATAGACTTTATAAGTTAATTTGATTTAAATTGTCACATTGAGGTTTCATGTAAAAGACACCATTTTTCCTTATATTTAACAAATGTTCTAAGATATTATAATTTTTATATAAAAGAATTGTGGGAAAGAAAAATTAATTAATGATTAAAATACAAATTGATTAATATAAAATAATAATGAAAGTTGTATTAAAATAGAATTATATTACACTTATTTTCGCACAGTTTTCAATTCCTACGATCAAATGAATAATAACTATCATTTTTCTATTATTCAATTATTTGTTTCGAAAAAACAATAATTTTAAAGATGAAAATCGATGTACACTAATTTTTAAAATTAATTATATATTGAGTGCTCTGCTTTCTAATTCTATACGCAAATGATACTGAATAAAGGAAACGGTTTTTAAGTATAATGTAGCTTCTAAGTTATTAGTAAACAGCAAATTAATTTATTTAACATATTATTATTTAAAAAGTTTTATTTTAAGACATAATGCACCTTTTATTCCCATGAAAGATGCATATTAAATCAAACATTTCTGTTATAACGTAATTAAACTCGATGTTTCTAGGTCTTATTCTTAATCGGCTTTGGCGTAGATGGATGAATTCACCATAGAGAATGCTAATTTTAAGAGATTTATCTGAATCCCGTAGGAAACATAGAGGCTAATTTCAGTGAACTAACGGAAATGTATGGATTACACGTGGTACGGCTGATGGAGAATTACTTATCGCTTGTTTGATGGAAAAGCAGGCAAACATTGAATCAAGAAGTCGATTTACATTCCTGTGAATCGGCTATTTCTTGGAATTTCCATCGTAAATTGATCAGATATAGTTGGAAACCAACGGAAGTGGTCTCCAGAAAACTTTCGCGCATGTATTCTAATGAAGATGCCATCTCAGATAGCACCTTATTTGGCATTGGCATACTATAGTTACAAAATATTAACATTTGCTGTTAATTTAGTAGTTTTACTGAATCTATTGCGTTATCCTTGGCGAGTTATTTGGCGATTATTCTTTAGCATGCAGTTAATAGTATCAGAAAATCGAATTTATGTTTTAGATAATTTTTACTCTACCTTTTGAAACGCAAATATGACACAAAACTGTACAACTATTGTCAAAAAATCTCAAACCATGCTTCATATACTTAAGTCATTGTCTTTTTGCTATTGCGTCTCCATGTTTCTAAAAGTACAAGCCAACATGCGGTCACCCCTTTGTAGATTTCGCTCAGCGCCCGGATGGCCTAGGTGGTAGAGCGTTGGACTCGTACTCGTTAGGTTACGGGTTCGAAGCTCACCGACCAAAAGATTCCCCGAGTGTGTGACGATAGGCGCTCGTTAAATCTGTTCGTGGTGGCAAAGTCCTCCATATCGAGAGTAATATCACTGGGGACACTGGGCCGCTCTCGTTCCAGTAATTTAGACCTGGAACAGAGGTGATCGTTCTCTGTTCCAGGTCTAAATTACGATCTGAGATGTATGAATGAACTTGATTGAATGTAGTCCACCCCCTAAAAAAAAGGTTGTGACGTGTGTGTAGCTAAGTCGTACTCTTGGCCCTAGATGGCGCTACTTGTAGAACAAGAGACGTATTAATCTGGTTTAAAATCTGCTGATGTATCAGCGGGGCTTGTCCATGGCAAGTGCCAAAAGTAACAACAACAGATTTGGCTCAACATTAGATAGATGTCAAGATTATAGATGCTAATTCTATACATGGAATTTTATTTGTCTAGCTCTATTCTTCTCATAGTTATCGTGTTAAATTAAATACTAACAGTCAGACAGACAAATTGCCGAAGTCCTGGCACAGGAGTTGTGAGCCTTCCCCGTGATATGGGCGTCCTGGGTTCGAGTCCCAGTTCGGGCATGGTTGCTATTTATCTGTTCTATCAGTGCTTGATGGGGCTCCCTGTGTAAGTGAATGTAAACCATGAGTAGCTGTTCTGTATGTGATGTGTGGTCTTTTTCTGTAAGCCCCGTGTGCTACTTAGTGGTGCACGGTGATTTTTAATTGTTGCATAAAAAAAGACAGACAAATTTTTTAAGAGAGATTTTACACAAAATTTGGTAAATGTTTACAAATTTGAATTAAAGACCATATATCGAATTTCATCTTCCTATATAGAAAAAAAATAATTGAGTTACTTTTGTCACAGAGAGGCCAGTTTTCAAGAATTGGATTTTTTGACCTCAGGGAGGTTAAAAACTTGGAAATTTGTCAAAATTAGAAGTTCGAATTTTTTGACGATTACTATCTTTATATTTATATATTCGTATATTAGAATGCAAAAAAAATCATTACTTTAAATAATACTTATTTCATTTTTCTTATTCTTTCTTTCATTACTTATTCCATTTTTCTTATTCATTCTTTCATTACTTATTTCATTTTTCTTATTCATTTTTTCATTACTTATTTCATTTTCCATTACTTGTTTCACTTTTCTTATTCATCCTTTCATAACTTATTTCATTTTTCTCATTCATTCTTTCATAACTTATTTCATTTTTCTTATTCATTCTTTCATTACTTAT
>JAOUZG010007994.1:2171469-2183958 GCA_026289955.1 Argiope argentata | reverse complement strand
TCATAACTTATTTCATTTTTCTTATTCATTCTTTCATTACTTATTTCCTTTTTCTTATTCATTATTTCAATACTTATTTCACTTTTAATCATTCATTCATTCAAATCGATTAAATGAAATTTCGAGGTTGAATTTTGAACCATTTGTAATATTTTCTCTGTATATTATACGAGAAAGTAGAAGCTAATTAGATTTTCAGAACATACACTTTTTGCGATGATAATTGGAAAAAAATATCAGATAATTATTCAAATGAACAAAATATACGTGATCATTTTTATCATGATTTTTTTATGGGGAAATAATTATTTTTACATTTATTATTACGTATTCTTCAAGGATAGTAATACTGATATAGAAATCAATAAGTGGTGTATGGAATTAATATATTTATTATCAAAGATCCTTCTTCATCTGTTCAAATCTGGTCCATCATTGGTGCTCAATTCCCGTATGAAACTCTAATTTGAACGTATTTAAATATGGTTTCTTAAAGAATTCCCTAATCCTTATTTAAAATAAGGAAATTAATTGATAAAAAATGGTCGGCTTTCTAAGACCCCCAAAATTTTAATTAATAATTTATAGCCATTCAATACATTTGTGTCAAATTTTTTTTAAAAATTAAATTACATTTTTTTAAAAAAATTAAAGCATTAATAAGTTGTTTTGTTTAAATTTTGATAGCATTTTAATTTCGAAATCTTATTGGGCTTTTTACCTTATTTTCTAATATTCTGTTCAATCGGTTTTATTAAAATGTGACATCACCCAGTAATTGATACCACATGTAGCATTTTCAAAACATTTAGTCCTTATTTCTAAACAACAACAATAATAATAATAATAATAAATCTTATTTTTGCATTTGTATTGATTTCTCCTTCTACTTCATTAGAATAAGTAGATTATTTTTTATTGAAAGTAATTTTGCAAATTTCCAAGTATTTCTTTTTAACATTGTTGAATTACTTCTCAAATGCCAATCAACAAATGATTAGCTTATTAAATTTTGATACTAAAGATACTTTTCCGTTAACCTGGCGCAAGTGAAAATTTGCTAAAATATTTGGCGGAATTTTATATTATTTGGTGAATTTTCACTTTAATACCGCTGTAAGAAATTCGACAGAATTCTACATTATTTGCCGATTTTTCACTTGTACCCGCCTAACGGAAAAGTAAAATACTAAATTACTAAAATTTGATTTTACCGGCTGTTTACTGAGAAGATGGAGATTATCTACATAGAATTATATGAAACTTATCAAATAATCCACATATCCATCCTTGAAGGGAAACGCATTTGTACTCGTTTATACTGTTTTTTATATCGAAGCATTCATTTTCTTATTATATAAAATGATATCATATGCTGAATGTGGAATGTTCTGGCTTTTTATTGCTGAATCTTTAAAAAAATTTAACGTCTTTGTTCTTATGATTTTCTTCTTTTTTTAATCCATTCTTTTAAAATATGAATTTCAAAGGCAAGAATAAATTTATGTCATCTGCACCAGCGGGCTAATAAAAAACTTTTAATACTTTCTGAAAATAAAATGCACACCGAACGTGACAACATTTCCATCTAAAGGGTGCCTTTCTCCTAAAAGAGTCAAGGAATTTGATACAGCACAATATAAGGCGCAATGGCGTGCTTATAAGACTCTCCGATTTAATATTCAGGGGGAAACTTTAAAAAGACGCGCTGCCTCGAATAAATGAAATTTTGAAATTTGGTTAATGGAATGTGTTTTCTTCTGCATTAAAAATGTCAAACACCAGATGCTTCTCAATTCAATACACACACAAAAAAAATTATTCACTTTCTTCCGAAATATTATGTTCATATTTATATAAGTGACCTTCTGAAACGTTAAACTAGAAGTAAATATTAATGGAGTACGTTTTGTCGCAAAAATTACGAAGATTTATAAAATTACAGAGAAAATCAGTACATTTCCGTTAGCCGAGGGCCAAAAAATTGCCAAATAATGCAGAATCCTGCTAAATTTTTTACAGGGACTTTAAAACAAAAAAAATCGCCAAATAATGCAGAATTCAAATTAATTTCTTGCATCGATTTTTCACTTGCGCCCGTGAAAAGGAAATGTACTTAAAATTCTAAGATTAATGTAGCGGTTTAGATGTTTCATCATAAAATATTCAAGAATTTTTTAAAATATTATATGAAATATACAAGGAAAGATTATTGAAATTCAGAGATCGGTTTCAAATTTTTTGTGAATTTCCATATCTTAGAGCTCAATTTTTCGAATTTAGGTTCTTCCGTCCTCCTACTTATCTGTCTTTTCAATGAGTACTTAAAAAATTAAAATTATATTGCAAACATTTTTAGGCAGATGAATATGGAATGGAAATTTTGTATTTGTAGATTATTTATCAAACTCTGAACGTAGTCTGAATTTTAAAAGTATGTTTTTCTTCTTTTTTACATGTAAGCAAACAATATGAAACAAAAAAGAGTTAGATTAAGGAAACTAGGGAAATTAATATATATTATTTACATTGTTTATGTGTATTAAATTCTTAACAAAATTCATTGAAGATATCAGGTTATATATTCGTGTGTATTTTAACATGATAGCTAAGATGTTTTAGAGAAATTATTTTTCTAGTTTTTTGTGGTCAAAAATGTGATATCTATTAAAAATTAGGTCCAATAGATTAAAGAGAAGATCTTAAAATTCATATTTTCTTTTCTTCTTTATATTAAATAATTGTTGTTGTTGTTTTTAATGGCTCTTGCCATAGACAAACTCAGTTACACAGACAGTGATTTTAAACCAAAGGCGCGTCTCTTGTTTTAGTAGCATCAATTAAGGCCAAGAGTATGTCTTAGCTAATCAAGCATCACATTTGCTTGATCAGTCCTTTTTTACAGTGGGGTACATTTACATATCTCACAAATAGAATAGATGAGAGATTAGGAACAACCAACAAATGAAACAAACAGCCCCAGCTCTTGAGTAACAAGCATACTAACGATTGGAACAACAACTTTCTGGCACCAAAAACACAAAGTTTTTATTTTACCCCATGATAATGCATGTAACTCCACAGTCTCCTATATTGGAGCTACATCTTTTTTGCAGCAAACCTTTCAACTATATATATCTTATTATATAACAATTATTAGAGTTTTATTACATAACAATTAATTCTGTCTTATCATTACAACAATTTATTGGTGTTTTATTATTACAATCGTTATTAATATCTTATTATTACAAAGTTATTACTGTCTTATTATTACAACAATTATTACTGTCTTATTATTACAACAGTTAAAATAGTTTAATAATTACAACAATCATTACTGTTTCATCATTACAACAATTGTTACTATTTCATCATTACAACAGTTGTTTACTGTTTCTTACTGTTGAATATTTTAAAACACTTCATTTGATCTATAATAGTTTGAATGAATAAATGTTGTAAATAGCTTTAGTATCGAAGAGTCAAAAAAAATATAAAGTCTTAAATTGTAAAAATTATTCAAGATATTAGATAAATAAAGGAAGATGTTAATTTTGTTGGTAAATTGATAACTTTTTATGAATTCATGGATATAATATTCAACAGAGACATTTGGAATAATCCAACAGTATTTTTATTATTATTCTGACGTTTATAAATCTAAATTTTAATGTGCGTACTTTATCTTTGTGTTATCTTTTCGTATACAGTTATGTTCTATAATTTTAAACAGATACTCTTAGTATTTACAGCTTAAATTTCTTGTCAATGATCATAATAGATATTCCAAAGATATAATCTTTTGAAGCTTTTAAAATGTTCAAAAATATTTTCATCGCTATCATTCAATGTTTTCTTTTCTTTCCACTGCAAAAAAATTTATAAATTAGAAATCAATTTTCTAGTCCCTGAAAATTCATAAAAGCTATTATAAAGTATATTTATTTTAACTATCCCAATTACTTAATTAACAGCTGTGATTTTTAAACAAAAATACATAATTTCTTTAGCAGATTGTTTTAAATTGGCAAGAAAATATATAAAAGCCAAGATCAATTATATTGTTTGAAAAAAAATTGCTGCTTATTAAAACCTCAGGAGTCTTCTATTTATTAGTCCGTCTTATAACGTGTTTGGAGTTTTGTTCAATAAACGTGAAGAACTTAAATTATATATAACATCTTATTAATAAATACTGAAGGAAAATTGATTTAAAAGAAATTTCGAACAAGTCCAAACGACCTCTAACGGCAGTGGTTTATTATCCTTAATGGATGTTCTCATAAAAAGAGTAGTACTGAGATAAATTCAGAGAGGGAATTTATTTTTGATTAGCATAGGGGCATCAGATTTTTGATCATTTGCATCCAAAATGCGAAGAAAGGAGATTCAATTCTGCATTCATCTCATATTGCCTAAAGTATTGATAGATCCTTCCTAGAAAAAATAAATCTTTCATTCAATTTAGAGCCTTGAGTATCAAATGAATTGAATATTAGCTTCTCCAGTTAACGTTACTTTTCTATTTAAAGTATTGGATTTTCTGCTTCTAGATTATATTTTAGCTGAAACGAGGTTTCTTTATTATATAACAAGAAATTGATGTTTTATGCTTGACTGGCCTTTAAAAAGTCTATTAAAACCAAGTATACTCGCTCCATTGATTGGACATTGAAAATGGATTTAAAATTCTATTATAAAATATGATGATCCATACGATTTTAATCAAATGCCACATTTAATCATAACATTTAAATGTAATGAGTAAGTAAACCTCATTCAATTTACGTTAAATGTCCATACTTTAAAGGCAAAATTCTTCAATGATATGCGTAATATAAAATTGTTTTAACATATTTCTGGATTCAATTTACGATTTAAACCAGCAAAAACCCATTTATATATTTCAAATTAAAAATATGCTCTTGAATATTTTTTAATTATTCTATAGTACTTATCTCTCTTGTTTAATAAGAAATGAAATATAAAAAAAAGGAGAATAAAAGATGTTAGGAATAATAGAAGAAAAACAGAATTGATAATAAATCAAATTAATCAAGTCAGGAAATTTGAAATTTGATTATTTTAAGTCATTAAACTGCCAGAATTTTTTTTTGGAAATGTCCATTGATTAATGAATATCCCTCAAGGAAAAAGGTAGACGTAGAAACGATGTAAATGAAATACAGTTCATGATATTCAAGCCTTCATAACTCAGCCAGATTAATTCATTTGAAAACGGAAGTCTCTTTGTTTAAATATTAATGTACCGAAACTATTTTACTAAACGCAGTGTAAGATTTCATTAAAGTACCAGAATTTCTCTGTATTTATATTCTCTAAAGTTTCTTCTGCAAGCGAGAATGTACTGCCCATGAATTTCAAAAAAGATTTGAACAAATTTAAATTTACATACATTTTTGATCTCCAAGATATTTTGGAAAAGATATTTTGGAAATGATCTCCAAGATATTTTGGAAAGAAAAAAATTAGTCGTTTATTTCAAGATTTACATTCACTTGATCTCTGCAAGAGAAAACGATTGCCAATGAATTTCGAAAAACATTTGTATAAATTCAAATTTACAGTAAATTTTTGATCTCGAGGACATTTAGGAATTTTTAATAATCAACAAAAAATATTGAATCTTTCACCTCATGACTTATATTCTCTTGAGTTTTCTTTGCGAGAAATAACGATCTGCCCATAATTTTGAAAAATGTTTAAATAAATTTAAATTTACAGTACATTTTTGATGTCTAGGACATTTAGGGATTGATAAGAACCAATTAAGAAAGCATTGAATCTTTCACCTCATGATTTACATTCTCTAGAATTTCCTCTGCAACTGAGAACGAGCCATGAATTTCGACATGGATTTGAGTAAATTCAAATTTACAGTAAATTTATAATTTAATTCAGATTTACAGTATATTTTGAGGTCATTTAGAAACTGATAAACAATGAAGAAAACATTGACTGTAGAACCTTATTTATGTAAATTATCTTAAGCTTTTTTTGAAAGAAGAAACGATTTGCCCATGAATTTCGAAAAGTTTTTTAATGTTTGAATAAATTTAAATTTACAGTAAATTTTGGATTTTGAAGGCATTTAGGAAATGATCAGAATCTGACATAGAAATTAAATCCATTCTTTCAAAATTTACATTTTCTTGAGTTTCCCCTGCAAAAAGAGAATGATCATCATTGAATATCGGAAAAACATTGTGTTAATTCAAATTTACATATATGTTTTAAATTTTACATTAAACATTTAGGAAATAATCAGCTACTAATGAAGATGGAAAAGAAAAGAATTTTTTCGACTTCTCCCTTATAGAGAAACTTGATACTGATTTTCAAATCTTATCGATTTAGAACAGTCTGCCTTGAAATTCTGCACGGTACAGCAAAAAAATAAATGCATAAAATTACTGAAAAACTTTGAATTTATTGAATTTTTATTATTTATTGAATTTTGAATAAATAGCATAGTTAAAATTAACTTTTCTCCTAATGTATACGTGTAAAATGCATGTTAATATCACATGAAAAACGTAAATAATTGATGAGAACTGTAAATTAAATTTGGTTTTCTGCGAAACATCAGGAGCAGCGAAATTCGTTTCTTCTTCAATTTCTGATTGATCCTCAAAATTTCAATTTTTTATAAAAAGGAAACTGGAGCATTTCTTATATATTGAAAATTCATGCGGCGTTCTTTCAACATTTCAATAACTATTCTAAAAATAAAAAAATATTGCAGTTCGAAAGTTTATGTAAACTTCTGATGATATATATTCCCGTGTTAGTTTCTAGAAGTGAAGTATTAGAAATTTATTGGAATAGAGACTCTATGTATAAATTAAATAATTTATCAGAAATATTTTTAAAAATGAAGAAACAATGATAATTGGTATAGAGTAATAGAAAATTAAAAAGTAGATATTGTTATTTAAAATAGTTGTTTCTTTTTAATAGACTTAATAATTGTACTGAAGTTCAGTAGGTCGTTCTTATTAAAATTGATAACTATTATCATGAGTCAGTTTAATTAATGTCTTTTAAATTATTTCATTGCAAGAAACAAACGGATTCATTAATTTTCGAAGAAAATTGCAGTTTCTTTTCTGAGATGGTGGATTTTTTTCCATCAATAGAAATTTTTGATTAAAAAACGTCGTAAGAAATTTCCAGTTAAATACTTTATTTTCAAATTCCTGCTATTAGTTTAAATAATATATATTGTTCAAATTTTCAATGGTTAGAAAAATACTTTTTATTCCTCCACTCATTTTTTCAAACTCCTAACGGAACTAACTTCTAACAGGAAGTTAATACAGTTTTTTCAAATATTAATTATTTAATTAAATTAAATTCATTTTTAATACTTTAAATAGAGTTTTAGCAGTTTGTAATGAGCATTAAAATCAGCAGGCAGTGGCACGATCAGTAAAATGGTAGGATTTGGTATTTTTTGCGTGAAGGTGAAGAATGCGAGTGCGATTCTCACGAAAATGAATCAATTTTTGATAAATTATTTATATTAACTGTATTTATTTAATATATTGTAACTAAAATAAAAATATTCTTTGTTGACCTAAGTAGTAATTCCCTTAATTTTTTATATTACATAGTTTATGTGAGTGTATCTTCTCTGTGTGATAAGCATATAACATATTATTTCTAAAAGAAAGTTTCATTTTGATATCCAAACGCTTATTTCGGAGTAAGTAAGGCCAAACTAAGTGGGATTAGCAGCCTGTAAGCTTATTATCTGCGACAGTGTGACACTAATACATAATCCATAGTTTCGAAACATGTAAGATTAATGAACATACTTATTGCTTAATGTTAGAATTGAGTTTCTAACAGTAAGCATTGGAAAAAATTAAATAAAGGTATGAAATACTTTTAGGAGTAGGATATTTACTTAAATACTTAAGAAAATATGCTCACTATTGCGTTAAATTTGTGAATTACTTTTCACGCCAATAAATACCGGAGTAATTCTTGAAGCTTATTTGATATAAAAGTAAGTACATGAAAAATCACTTTTATTTATTGGTGGGCAAAGTAATTTTGGAGAAATAATATTTTAATCATTCCTAAATAGAAATATATTAATTAAATAACTTGGTTAATAGGATATTTTTTCTCATTTATTATTTCATGGCGATTTTAGATATTGCACCATTTTATATTACTTTATCTAGAAATATCTCCAATAATATTGATAGTTGGTTGTTAATCAATTTGTTTTATAATTAATGTTATTTTAGGCAGCTGTTTCGTAGTTGTTATCTAAATGTGTTTGTTAATAAATGCTTATAATGCATGGACATACGACTAAAAAGTAGAAAATATTATTCTAAAAATGAATATTTACTATCGCATTTTATGTCAGTAAAGCCAGTTCTCTGCATCTCTTGTAAGCTATCCCTCAATAGGTATGAATCGATACGGGTCATCAATTAATCATCAAGTAAAAATATGCTCTTTAATTTGATGGATCAAGTAAGAGAGCAACTATATGCGATCCTCTGACAATATTGCAGAATCTTCGCTAACTCAATTCTAAGTGTTGTGGCTCATTATCACATACCATATAGTAAAACAACAAGTGAGAAAGAAATTCGTATCTGAAAGTCAATGTGTATAGTGATTTATGGAGAGAATTTAGATAATGAATTTAAAAAAGGGAGCTGTCTCATTTTTTTTTTTTTCCAATTCTTTATGACATGACGATTTTCGAAAGACTGGTTAAAAATATGTTCATTTTTTCTTTCTTTATTGAGTAGTAATGTTCAATGTACCTTTTGTACTAAATTGAAAGTACTTCTCGTATCGGTTTTTTTTTCGTATACTTTAGCCGCTTAAGAAAAGAGACCGCTAATTTCAAAATTTGTCGATAGATGGCGGTATAATTTATTTCGTTGAATGGCTCAAAGACATATTATTTTGCTTAGGCACTAGATTTATGGCCTGTCAACGCTTAGAAGTTATTTCTGTTGTTTCTAATGGTACTTCCCATGGCTGATACATCAGCGATTTTAATCCGAAATAAGCGTCTTTTGTTTTGAAATGTCACCAACAAGGGCCAAGACTACGAAATAGCTACGCATTCATCACACTCTTTTGCACAGCCTCTTTTTACAGAGAGGGGCACATTCATTCACCTTACAAATAGAACATAGGAGAACAACCAGATCCGAACTGGGGTTTGAACCCGGAATGCCCAGCACATAGAGAAGATGCGCTACCCCTATGCCAGGAAACCAGCACAGTAATTAATTAAGGGAGGTAGCGTATCTTACGTGGTACTTCATTTACTAACTTGCATTACTATATTTTGCTGTTAATATGAAATTGTCATGCCACTGGGACTATCTAATCGACGATTCCATAGAAGAATAGTCTGCTTTAATGTTAGAAATATTTTAAATTGAATCAGTATCATATTTTCGCTAAATCACATGATTTAGCGAAAATATGATACTGATAAAATTTATTATTGATTTAAATCAAGCAATAATAAATTTTATTTACGTAGAATTAAAATTTATCAGGAACTGATATCGATATAGGAAAATTAATAATGTATAAGAGTGATAGCCTTTTCATGTTAATTAGATAATTATAAGTTTATGAAATAAAAATTATTCCTTTCACTGATGTTCATATTTTTCTGTTTTCTTCCTTAAACAGATGACAGCAAACTGCTATATTTGCGGATAGTATGCGGATCTATGTGAAACAGCGGTATTATATTTCAGTAGAGTGCAATTATTGTTTCTCATTCCTCGTTGGTAGAATTGTATATATATTACTTAAGCATATTATTTTTAAAATTTTTTATCACAACCTTTCACAATCATCACAACCTGTAAAGCCGCTTTTAATTCAAAGTTCACCAGATAAAAAAAATCCTGTAACTAAATTTTATTGACAATTTGTTGCAAATTTAACACCAGATTCCATACTAATGTACCCGAAATTATAGGTTAAATTGAAATATTTCAGAATTTACTCCCACCAATTTTCGATCATGGATTTAACAAATAATCATCATCTCTCTCTCTAAAAAAAGTAACTAGAAATTATGTAACTAGTCTTTTATTAGTGTTTGTTTGCTGTATATTAAATTAAATTAATACAGTAAGAATTGAACTTGTAGGCCTTAAATACCATTTGTTTAGATTGCTTTAATGCCCCAAATATAAAATACACAAAACAAAGTAAAGCTACTCCACTAGAAACAAATCTCCTTACATCATATTCAAGTGTGGCCCAAAATGTTTCAATTTCAGTCTCAAGTTGTAAGATTAATTTACTTAAAATGATGACTAGACAATTGGGTTGTTGTAAAATACTCTGGAAAAGCATCAATAAAACATTTTACTGGTTAGATTACTGGCATGGAAGGGGATGATTATGCAGTCAAACTTATAAAGGAATGATCAATTGGTGACTATTATAATTTTCCTGATAACGATAATACTGGCATTGTTGAGAGAGACCAAATTATCGAAAGTTTAAAGGAATCAAACCTAAATAGCCATTGTCATTACATCTTTTCGGCATAATTGTAATTAAATCCTGTTTCCTAAGTATATCGCATTTTTTGTAGAAAAATAATAGTTTTTTAAATAAACTTTGTATTATTATTAGACTTTTTAAATTAATACCCATTTTACCCCCTTTCTGGAGTAAAACGGGTATAAAAACTATGTAAAAAAGGATAAATGAGCAATGAAAATAAAAATGTTTAACTTATATAATAATAAAGTTAATAAATCCATTGCATAAATAAACACACAAAAAATTCGTGTTTACAGTGTGTTTTTAAGCGAAAAAAAGTGTGAAATGTGAAAACAGAACCTTTCTTACCCATTTTCCTCCGCCTTAGTCTATTATATTAATTCATGCTTATTGTGTATTTTTTATTTTCCTTTCAAGATTGGCTTACTGCACTATTTAAATATATTCGTGAGCAGATGGTGTTTTTGCGTTCTATTGGAGTTACATGTATTTTCTTTTTTCTTACATATTTTCTTTCCACTTATGTATGCCAAACTTTAATAATTTACTATAATATGAGGAATGAGAAATAAATATTTTATTGCTGTAAATTGATATGGGAAATGAATAATTTATGTAAAACTTTCGTAGTTTCCTTTTTTTATTTCAAATATATTTTCAAATAAAAAATCATTGGAGAATTCATTACATCTTTATATATTTATATGAAAAAGTCTGTCTTGAAAAATAATGACACCTTGTCTCAACGCAAGCTGGTCTTAAAGAAAAGAAGAAACACAATTATCATTAAAGACATCTTCAAAAAGTTAATAATAATATATTTAAGTAAATGATAGCGATGTCTCTTAAAAATATGTCGAACAGCTTTTAGTAACTATAAAGATGACATTATCAGTGATAACGAATGGAAAATATCACTTTCACTTTGATATGATTTTGCTTCTTTTCTTATAGATTCAATCTCGAGTTTTAGTGAAATGTAAATGGCAATAAATAAAATAAATAATTCTAAGCTGGACTTTTTGTGAGGTAAAATATTTATCTAAACAAAAAAAGAGAGAGAGAAAGAGAGAGAGATGGAACTGGGATTTGGATTTTTATGGTGAAAGATATGGAAAATAGTCCATTTAGAAAATGATGAAAATTAATACATAAAAGTTAAAAAGTTAAAACTATCTACTGAAAAACAAAGCATGTAAAGGTCGTCATTAAAATAATTTAAATGAATGATATATAATTTTAAAGAAATTTTTACTTATCTACATCTTTTTATTTTGGGAAAATTGTACTCGGAAAACTGAGCAGAAATATTTTCTTTTAATGGATTTCCAAATTTTAAGGGGCGTGGTGACCTGGTGGTAAGGTCACATCTCGTGAGCCGTAGGTTTTCACTTTCTAAACCCGATTCCGCCGATGAACCATCGTGTGAGGGGGTCTGTAGTAATTTAAATCCTTCAGTGTCATACGTCCTCTGACTGGTGTGATATGGAGAAAGGGTGCCAGCCCAGGTATCTTCCTCGTTATCTGACCTTAGTTCTAAATTACGAGGTTCCTCCCAAAATAGCCCTAGTGTTGTTTCTCAACAAGACGTTAATAACTTAACTAAATTGAACCTTCAAAATTTGATAGAAATATACAAATTCGCAGTACAATCTAGACCATCCAAACAGAGTTTTTGTTTGAGTTATCGTGTTCACAAACAAATGGAGCGAAGCGTGGATATTTCTCAAAATATGGAGTTCGTATATTTTGACAATTACAATCTTTTCTCTTTAAAAACTTTATATGAGAATGAAAAAAATAACTCGTAGTGAATTATTTAAAAGCGAATAAGATTGCAATTGTTTTAATACCTTCAATAAAACATTGTGATGATTGCTATATAAGCCCGTTGATGTCCTTCGAGCTGAAGGGCCCCTTTTGCTTGATCGGTATGATACTCGG
>JAOUZG010007994.1:2150443-2171459 GCA_026289955.1 Argiope argentata | reverse complement strand
TCCATGATATGCAACAATGTTTTTTCCAGATATGCATTAGCTTTTTTTTCTTGATAAGCATTTGACTTTTTTCATGATATGAATTTGGTTTTCTTTATAATATGCATTATGTTTACTTTTTCATGATATTCATTAGGTTTTTTTTCTATAATAGGCTTTAGCTTTTTTTCATGACATGCATTAGGGTTATTTCATGATAGGCAAAAGACTAATTAGATTATTTTATAAAATTTCAAAATTTTATAATTTAATGGTTTAGTAATAACAGTTCTTTCAGATGGTAAATTGTTGAAACTTCTAAAGAAATCCTTAATCGCTAACTTTTGTTTTCCTGCTTTTTTTTTACAAAAATCAAGAGGATATAAACTATAATCACAGACTTCCGAAGAAGTTTCTTTAGAAGTTTACTGAAGATTTAACGAGCAAAGAATAGGAGATCACGTTATGAAAGATTAAGTTTCTTCCTAAAGGCACAGCAGCTGGCCTGCCTAGAAATGAATAAAAAAAAACTTTTTCACATAACTTTATGACATAACGTGCTTTAACAATAAAGCGGAAATTTGAGAAAATTACAGCATTCTGTAACTTTAATGTAAACTGAGCGAAGAAAAATGTACATGCCCCAAGTTGACCGCATTTTTGATTAAGTTTTATGCAAATTAAATGGATTTTGTCCAACAAATGAAGTTTCAAAGGGTGAATATAAACTTTTCTCAGTTCAACGTACCAGGAAAAGTTTATACAAGTCAACAATCTACTTTAAATTCCTATATTTTACTTACTTGACCCGACGAGATGTTAAATAAGATGCAAATGCGTGTAAAGGGTGGAAATTTATCTCAGTCCTGTGGTTTCCGACATGTTTATAAATGTAGCGATGATATGAGACGTTCAGAAAGCTGACTGCTTTCATTTAAAATGATAAGAATTTTAATGAAAGCAGTCAGCTAAGCACGCAATTTTGTTATTGTACTAGAAAATAAATAAATATTTATATTAACAATTGATATTTAGTTATTTTAAAGACAAAACAAATTAATAAAAAGTAGAAAAGCAAATGAGCTATGAGCAAAGTAAAATTATATTATTTAAATTAATCTGGAATTTTGAACTAATAATTTGTTATTTTCGTTCTAATTTTATTTTTTAATTGTTTTATATTCAGTTTGGTATTAAATGCTGTATACTTTTATGGCTGTGTTCCGTGTTATTTAGCTTGGTGAAATTTTCTTTCGGTTTTGTAAGCAAGAATGAAATATTTTATTAAAAAACTTTTATTAACACAATTTGTTATATGTTTAATGATTTTTATTATTATGGATGTTAAAAAATCTGAAAATAAATTGTTAATAAAAATTGCAGTGAAATAAAGCCTATTAAGCCAAGACAGCCTGGTTGGTAGGGTGTTGGCTTAGCATCCATGGATTGCGAATTCAAACCCTTAGCCGAATACTCTCCGTGTGTGTGGTAGGTGGCGCACGTTAAATCTGTCGTGGTCACAAAGTTATCCTTTCCAGGATTATTCTACTATGGGTGCTGGGTCAGAGGTGATTGTTCTATGTTCCAGATCTAAATTACGATCTGTGGATGAATGAATGAAATACATGAATAAATTCACCCCATAAAAAGGGTTTGTGACTTCTGCCCTCGGCAGTTCAGGGGTTCATACCCTCTGAAGCTACAGCACCCCTTCTTCCGTTATAAATCGGAACACGAGAATAACAACAACAACATTAATCTATACTAATTTTATAAATGTGAAAATTTGGATGGATGGATGATGTTAGCCAATCAAGCTAGAACGACTCAATGAAATTGGATGAAATTTAGTACAGAGATAGACTATAGTCTAGAATAGGACATAGACTAGTGTTTATTCCGGTTAATTGAGTGGTTAATTTTTTATTTATTAAAAACTAATTTTCTCACCAAAATTTTTTATTTCTCCATCTCCAAATGAAGTTAGGCTTAACATGTTTTCGACCGGTTATTTCAGCCGAATCTGTTTATTTTGTTAGAGTTTAATTCATTTAAAATTAAACATCGTTAATTAATCAATCTTTCGGATTCGTTTTGAAGTACTTTTGAATTTAAATAAAAATACTTTTCCATTAGCCAAGCGAAAGCAAAAAATTGGCAAAGAAATTTGGCAGAAATTCCCTTTATTTGGCGATTTTTTGCTTTAAAATCGCTGCTCTGTAAAATCGAATTCTACATTTTTCGGCTGTATTTTGTTTTATTTTGCTAAAGTAAAACTACCGAAATAAAACATAATAAAGGAAATTAAATTTTTGAATTCGTAAAATGATTTTGAATAATTGGTTTGCTGTTTTGTTTTATTTCAGGTACGCACTGTAAATAAACAGTTTTTAGGTTAGTTGTGTGGGCTAAGCTTGGATATATAGCCATTTGGTGCTTTGGGAGGTGGGTAATTTTTCGGTAGCTCTTAATTTGGGTTTGCATTGTCGTTTTTTTATGTTATTGTAATTCGATCTTTCCTGTTCATTTCCCTTGATCATTTCTAGCCGTACATATTTCTTTCGCCTAACCTCCATTATTTTCGATTAATTATTTTTTTGATTTAATTCCATTTTTCTACATTTATTGAGTTTTTTTCTATACTTCCGTTAATTTGCCGCAGCGTTCATCGAAACCTCATGATTTGAAACGTTATAGCTGCCGTTCAAGCTACATTCTGCCATTTCGCTAAAATTTGGCAACAAACTATTTTTTTTTCAAAAATTATTTTCAACAGGACGATAATGATACTGTTAGATACCATTTCACATTGTAATCAGACCGACAGTTCTCATACATACACATCTAAGTTTCCACGCGTACGAAGTCGCGGGTGAACGCTAGTGTCTAATACATGTTTGTCTAAAGTTGTTTCTTTAACTGATTATTGAGTTCTAATAAAATTAAGAGAAGAAAATCTTTTATTATCAGATAATAATCTGTACAATTATAGATTATTATCTGATAATAAAAGATTTTATTTCGGATAATATCTGTATCTGAGTTTAAAAACTATTCAAATAAAAGAAACAAGGAATAATTTTGTTGGCAAAACGAAATCGATCTTTTTATGAGAATAAAAATTTAATAATACATTTATTTAGGTAATCTTTTCCGTATCTCTTTTCCATGGAAAAACTTTTCCTTCTACGAGAAATTTAATGAGCCATTCGTAATCTGAAGTTCCAAAGAAAAGATTTCACATTCAAACAATTTCTTTTTAAACATGATATTTTTTTTACTTCGGAACTAATTACAAGGCTGCTTATTTCTTGCTCTTATATTTGGAAAAAAGTTCATATTTAGTGTTTTTAAACAATTATATGCTATTAATATTATTATTTTAATAATATTTGATTAGAAAAAAAGAGTTTTAATTCTCACGGGAAGCTTTTGATTTAAAAAAAATTGAAGGTTTTGTCTTAGTTCTAAAAACATATTTCAAAGCGAAGAATATTTTGTGATTTCGTACATTGGAACAAATAATTAGTGTAATTTTAATAATATATTCCTATGCAATATCAATATATATAATATTAATTTATAAGTATTTATGTGTGTACAGCCCAGATCATTTTATTTTAAGTTAAGAAACTTAAAAGCTGTATACATTTGGAAAGGCGAGGACGTGCCCTTTGGAGAGATTTTTTCATTGACATTTTAATTTGAATTTTTGTTAATTCAAAGAAATGTAATTTCGATGATATTTTGTGATAATCTGATAAGATTTTACAACGCAGAATCCTTTTTACATCATCTTAAAATTTTAAAAAAATTATCTTTTCATGAAACAATTTGTTTGACATATAAACTTTTTTTGTATTTTTCATTATTTTTTAAATATTCTCACCAGTTGTATCACATTTTTAAAATGAAATTCAAGTCTCTCTTTTTGTTCGATTGATAGTCAAGAAATGGTCAATCCCTTTATTTTTTCAAGTTAAGAAGAAAAAATTATATTTTATTTTATTTACAATTACAGATCAGCTTAAGAGCGAACAAATTTTGAATAGATTTTAAAATGTGTCCATTTAAATACTGCTGCATTTTCCTATGGTATAATAATTTATATAAGATAAGGACAGAAAATTTGGAAAATTCATTGCATAGCATAATAAGCGGAACTGTGTAAGGATTCTAATTCGATATTAGTTATATATCGGTATAAATATTTGAATTTAAAAAAATTTTCTCCGAGAAGTTAGTTAGTTAGACTTAGGGCTGTATGTATTCCAATTATTGGGATTATTGGGTGTCACTCCAACTATTAAAACGTTTTAGATGGGGGTTTTTTGCATTTTAACTAAAAAAATTAAATATTTGATTTTTACTATGATCTTTACCGAGGTATTGAGAATGCATTCTGAAGAGAAAAAGAGAGAATAGCTTTTTTAAAAGCTTGGCGAGTTAACACTCGGATGATGAGTGCCGTGGCAAATACGTCACACACAGCTTGCACGGAGCCTGTAGTTTACAAGTATATGATATGATTTATACAATTCCTGATATGTACGTATGATCTATGATAAGTATAGATTATTTATGATAAATATATAGGATTTATGGTAGGTAGATGTGTTTTATGATAAGCATATATGATTTATGATAAGTACAAAATTATTAGGATAGATATATTTGATATATGATATGTATTAGTTATTTACGATAGATATATATGATTTATAATAAGTATCAATTATTTAAGATACATATATACGATTTATAGTAGGTATGGTTATAATAGGCATTAACTACAAAACCATTAAGACTCTTTGAATTTTAAACAACTATTAATTGGTATGCCCAATCTAACTTAAAATTTATTCCCTAATTTTAAAAAAGAAGTATATGTGAATTATTTTATATCGGATATATGATATATTAAGATGCCAGAAAAGTACTTAGCATTGGCGAGTTATTTTATTATCAAACCCATCTAGTAAAGGGAAACGAAATAACATTATTAAAAAAACACTTAGTCATCTAATTGGAAGATTTTCAATCAGTTTGCATGAAATAACTATATACAATTATTAATGGAGCATTGCTCAGATTCGAATAAAGCAATTTAAGTAAGAAAAGTACAATACCTCTCTTTCATTTGAAGATAGAAGAAAATGTAATTATATATTTCTTAGATTATTAGATAATTTTTGGTCATCTTTGTATTTAGGAAACCTGAATATAAATATTTTGTTTCAATTCATTGATATTTTAACGACTTTCAATGAATTAACCTTACCTAGGTGAAAATGAATATTACGCGGCTTATTAAACTTTATTGCATCATCATTTTAAGCAGGAAAACTGAATGTAATTTCTTCTTGCAAATTAATCCATTTATCAAACGATTTTCATTGATTCAATTCTAAACAGTAAGCTAAAGCTAATCAAAAATAATAATATAGTTATATAATGTTATATATTTTTACATAACTTTCACTTTTAATCAATTTGTTATGTGTTCTAACGAAACATGTATACAGGCAATCTATTTTTTTTCTTTCATTTTATGAGTTTATTCAAGAAGGTCTCACGTGACTTAATTATTGAATGATAAGTTGAAATATACCAAACAAATTTTATCAGACAGCTATTGGTTCGGTTTATTTAAATGACTCATTTTCATACTGCCAAGAAAACAAAATAACAATCATGATTGTTTCACTAAAATAAGATTTTACTTTATAATTTTAGTTGGATTTTTTGAAATATATAAATTTTATTTCTAATTAATAACATTATTCAATTCTTACAATTAGTCCACACTCTCCCAATATATACCTTGTTCAATTTTTCAATCCTTAGTAAAATACTTTTTATTCATCCACTAAAGTTCAAATACACTTTTTAAAACTTATACTGGACTTTCAACTATCAATTCATTATTTAAATATAAGTAATTTTTAATACTTTAATTAAGTTTTAAAAGCTTTTAATGAAAATTGAAATCAACTTGAAATAGCTCAATCTCTAAAATACAAGTTAATAATTTTTTGATAAAATATTTATAATAATTGTAACTATTTGATAAAAAGAAACTAAAATAAAATTTTTCGTCGTTGACCTAAGTAGGAATTAACTTATTTTTTTAATAAATATATTACTTGTTTTTCGTAAGCATTTAAAAGTCTATCGCTGCCCTGACCAGGAGTGTATGTTTAAGTGAATGATTTATGATCACAATGATTTTTTACAGATGAGTGAAAAATATACTATATATCAAAATTGCATCAATCGTCAGAAAAAAAATGAAAAAAGTATATGTATATTGAATTTTATAAATACAATCTAACTTCAATTATTCAAAATCTAAACTTCTGAAATGTTCTAATGTTCTAAGAAGCTACCCGAGAAAATGGTTCCTTCAAAAATTTCATTTGCTACGTTGTAATTTCTTATTATTGATGATAACCGATTAATCCTAATAATAATAATATAATTATGTATCAAAAAGAAAATTTGCATGTTTTTCATACAAATTTACCATTTTCCTATACTCTGATAATATTTGGAACTCCTGCACTGCAAACCAAGAAGTTCACAGTTAACATTTAAATCTAATAGTTTATCAAAACAGTAAGTTGATTGAAAAATAAGTAATTTTTTTCTTAGTTCTTAGATAAATATTTGAAAATATTGTCTCAGAAAATTAATTCTAACGCTATTTTAAAATATTCGTTATTTAAATTATGTCAACTTCATTTACTTATTATTACTACTCTAACAAATTTTTAAATTTCAACTTTAACACAATCTGTAACATTGCATTATTAGTATAAAGTTACTGGAATTACTTTTGAATCGAATCATTCCGTCCCGATACTTCGTTTATATAAAAATGAACATGTACTTTAATTGTCATTAAGTCTTAGAATTTTCATTGCTGCCATTATCTCAAAGTATATAGGTTTTCTGAATGCTTAATAGAGTAATAAACAGAAGACGATCACCATTATTTTCACTCTTTCTAGTTTTAAAAAAATAAATGAAGTTTTAATCAATCCATAAAATATAAGCATATAAAATATATGGAACTTTGCTTTTCTAATCATTAAACTAAGGCTTTATAAGAAACATTCTCCTTATAAATAAAGAATACTTTATCGCTTATTCCCCATATTCTAATCTCCGTCCAATTTATCAGGATAATTTGTGCGCCATTGAGTTCAAATTTGAGAAATTTTATTCAGATATACTTAAAATGTGATTAATTTCCATCAAGACAAAGCATGTTATCTCACATTTTCCAGTTCATTAGTGTTCTACTTCTGAAGAACGTCATTTTATTGCCTATATTTCCATTATTATGTGACAGAATATAAAAAAGTAAATTCTAAAATATTTTCTTTCTCTTTCTACATCATATAGCATATCTAATAAAAGAACAAAAAGAAAAAAGTTATGCTTTGAATTTTCAAGAAATATGGAAATGAAGTTCTTAAAGTAGCTATTTTGTATAGGGAAGAAGTGTGTTGTATCAAATGGGTTTAGAGCCTAAAGAAAAGATTTTGGTTCGAGGAACGAGTATAAGTATATATTTGAAACGAACGGATATGTGCTTAATATTTGTAAAACTGCAGGAGTAGTTTAAAATTCTGCGATAAAAAATGTTAAAGTGCTGTTTTGTTTGTGCAGCGAACAAGAAATTGCATTTTTACCTGAAAAATATAGCATTTTACTGTTTGAAAAAAATTTTTAAGTTATTAAAAAATATATCGAAATGGCATTTTGAAAAATTACATTGAGAAAAGACGTCTGGATTTGATTGCAGCTTCAACTTCTGAGTACTGCCTTTTCCAAAAAAAATTAAAGATATGTAGTTATGATTCTGAAATATCTGCATTCTTCTCTAACACTGTTATCAAATTTAAATATATTTTAAATGATATTTTTAACTAGGAAATTTATAATATTTGAACATCGATAATATATTCCATGCCATATTTTTATTCAATTTTTTTTGCAACCATGTAAATATTGGTTCATACACATTCTTCTTTAAATTGCATCATACTTTTAACTTGAAATGGAAAATAAATATTGTTATAGAACTAATGATGAATTAATTACAAAAAAATTACCAGACAAATAGTCAATAAAAAGAAAAAAAACAGAGCAAGTTGGTTACTTAGGCTGAACATTTGTTCATTCAATGACTTATAAAACATGGGATATCTTCACTATGATCACCACGCACACACACACAAACATGTATACCATATTTTTGACAGTGGCGTGGAAAAAATGAATACAAATTTTGCATGAACTTCAATTTATTTTTGTACTGGTGGCATTATTTGCATATGAGAAGAAAGGCAAAGAGCGTTCACACCAAGCACAAAACTAAAAGTAATATAGGAGTTTTAAACAGGGTTATTTTACTATGAAATTAAGGTAGATATTTCTTTAGAAGGTGTCGCTTTAGTAAACAGAATCGTATGTATCTTTAAACTTATAATGTAGAAGATAGGGATTTGAATGCCTTTTCTCGATGTGTAAAATGCCCATAATCAGAAATATTTTAGAACGTGTGTTAGAAATAATTTGAACATCTTCTACCTTTTACCTAGAAAAAGATCCGGTTACAAACTAAGAGGTCTGTTTTGGACACTCAACTCATGAACCACTTAAACTGTTTTTATTAATTTTTTTATACCAACTCAATTAAATAAATTTATAATCCGATAGTTTTAACTGGTTTAATTCTACTCATTTCTTGATATAAACATACCTCACGCATTTATAAGATATTAACACAGAGATATATATATATATATATATATATATATATATATATATTAATAAAAACTTCATACAATCGTTTAAAGTTTTTTATGATTATACTTACAGACATCATACAACGTATTTTTTTCTGAGCAATATTATAAATTGTTAGGTGTTATTTATCACGAACAATATCATATATTTCTTTAAGTTACAAGTTATAGAATCTCATTTCTTTTTTTTTTAATTTTATTATTAACATTAAATGAAAATAAACTGAATTTAATTATTGAATCTATTTTTATACATTATAATAATTTCGGAATGATTTTTTTCAGAAATATTTTTTGAATGCACCGAAATGAGGTAATGAATTTCAAAATTATAGCAGAACAAGACATTCTATTTGAAAATAAGAATAAAAACTTTAAGATGTTGTTATTTTCATATTATTTTGTATTAAAGTAAATAATTCGTTTTACATGTTCTAAAATTTCTTCCAGATATTATATTTTAATAACGAAAAAACGCCCTTTTATACGCAATCGAAATTCCAGTACTTTTTCAAAATCGTTTATTGATATTTTCCTCTTTTGGGAACACCACAGTTTCTATAAAAGGAAAATAACAATAAATTAAATAAATTTTCAAGGAAATAACACTGTTGGTATAAAATTTAATATATTTTCCTCAAAATTGACAAATTTGGCGTTAAACCTGCAAATCATGTAAAAGTTTCTTTAGATTGGTACACTAGGTATAAGATAAGAATATACTGTTACAAATGCATAGTAATCTTTAGGAATATTATATTAGGCACTCTTGAATAATAACTATTATAATCAAAAGAATAATGTTGCATTTACCTTCTGTTTATTGTTAATACTTTCGTCACTATCGTTCTTTAAAAAATAACCATTTATATGCACAAGTAGATGGTTTATTTTATTTTATTTCTATACAGAACAGTGAAAATTTTATGTTAATATCAATATTAAATTTACTGTCAAAGCTTTACAAAATTTTGTGTAAGATATATTAATGAATTTAAAAGTGTGGTTTTAAGTAAAAAAACCGTATTTGAAATAATTTAAAGGAATTAAAAATATTTTTTTTCAAAAATAAATTTTAACTTTAATTAAAGAATTAGTTATTAAAGAAAGGAAACTTTTCTTTCAAATTTAATTCAATTGAATTTGAAGCTGCATTTCTATTAAAACACTTCCTGTAATGATTACAATAAAATGATTTTGAGAATCTTAAAAGTCCTGTTAAAAACAAATAGTTGTCAAATCATTATTTTAATTAATATATATATATTCATACTAGTATACTATATATATTCATACTAGTATACTCATACTAGTGCAACAATAAGAATTTTACACTAAATGCGAAATATATCAAATTTAATTTCGGAAATAATTTTTTTTTGCTCAGTAGAAATATCTGAATTGAATGTCCATTAAGTTCGAAGTGATATTCAAAAGCAAGCATGAATATGAAACAGTTTTATTAATATCAAGCTTTAGGTTTCAGTAATTCATAAATTGAAGCAAATATTATGGAGTTTTTGCAGCATATTGCCCAAACACTTACCAAATATAATTACCACCCCTAAAGTCTTATCTTTAAACATTGAAGCGAGTAAGAATATACCGCAACAATAACAATGAGTTTTGATGGACAAATTATTTCATTAACTCTTTCACTATTATTCCAGCCCAGCCGGTCAAAAATTACAACACTAATTTGCCAGTTCCTGTTTTTAAACATGGAGTCTTAATAGGAAAATCTGGAATTGTAAATTTAGATATTATCATTCCCCAATGGTGAAACTTAATAAACTTAATAATACCAAAGAATTCTCAAAATGAAACTACTTACATAAGAAATCATTGGAAGATTGAATCCAGATGCCATCTTTGCTTCATGAATACAGGTTTCCTGTGGCCCAATGTACCCAGCAATGTTTTGCGTCCAAAGCAAAGCCACCTGTAGAATGCTCTCTTCTTCGTCGCCATAAGTCTCGGCGATTGTAAAGTTCAGTTGATGTCCATCGATTAGAGGATGCAGCCTATTGATTTCATCTACGGCCAAAGTGATGGCCCCAGAAATTGACAGGCCTGGCCTGTGATAGTCCATATTCCCAGGTCTTCGCTCTGATCCTGTGAGATACCCGACGGTATAAGTTTCCCCATGACAGAGAAAATGTACGAATATATCGCTGACAAGAATCAGAAAAATCCAAAATAAGTTCGGTATAATCATTGTAGAATGCTTTAATTTGGAAAATTGTGACTTTATATGAATTTTAAGTTTTACCTTAAAAAAGAACATAAATAGTTTATTAAGATGATATTGTATACAAATTCATCAAATGACAAGCATTGCATTCTAAAACATTTAGTACGATATATAAGATTCTTTAAATTTTTCCTCAGTTTAAAATTAACAGGTGTGTTGCCACAAATTTAAACAAAAACTATGGGTTTCTTTAAAATTTAGCTAGACATAAATTTTAGAAAAAAAAATCTTTTATTAATATATTCAATAGTTAACAGAATAATATTCAAAAATGTTTTAATTTTTTCGAATTATTTACGAAAGTTGATTATTATTTTAAATTTTGGAGCTGAAAATAACTTTAGCTATACTTCCTTCTGCTTGAAACTCATTTTATTATTTATTATTTTACAAATAATGTTTTCATAACATAATTATTCTTAAGAAATTCCTTTTGATTTTCAATGAAAAGATTCATAAATTTTTACCAATTAAAAAAGTTATGATTTTTTAAATTAATATTAAAAAATGAGCGACTAGATTTTCGAAATGACAATTGTCAATTTATAAGAACATATCAGCCCAGAATATTGTTCTTTTTCCAAATTTTCAGAAATATTTCATAAAGAATACTTTTTACTACTACAAATTTTACTAAAAATAGTTTTCTGTGCTTAGTTTTAATTTAATTTACGGCTTATAAAAAAGTCTGAAAGCCATTCTTCAGTTCGAATGAAAAGTTGAGCGTTTGATGCTCCGAAAATTATCTGAAAATTCATATGGAAATCGAATTCTTTTACGTCTGAAATTCCAATGAAATAGCTTTTAATTTTCTCACAATTTTTCACATACTCTTACGAATAAACTTTTCATTAGTTCATAAGTGAGAATTGTTTAATAATAAGTCACAAACGAAATGCACTTAATTGATCGATGATCCGAGCAACAACAACTTCGGGCAGCTGTCGCTCCGACAACTGAATAAAAGTATCAAGGGACTGTTGACTCTAGCCCCTTTGATACTCGCTGCTCTCAGGCGCATGCGCAGAAAACTCGTGTCTCTGTGATTGTCAAGGAAACAGCGCTTTACAAAACTGCGATGAAAGTTTCTAGGAAGGACTTAAGAGCTGTGAACACCTCCTTCGCATCCATTTGATTCAACTAAATATGCAAAGGAGGGGAATATTTGACACTTCGGGATTTTTTAAGAAGTTTTGGTATTAGTTTTTGGAAGAAAGTAAAAATGAATTTTTCCATTCCTATAATGGGTTTAAAATTTATATTTGCATTCTATGAATGGAATCCTCCTATAAATAGAAAGTCAATTGCTAATTGATTGGTGTACATCATAGTACATCATTGGTGTACATAGCGTAAAACAGTTTTCTCTTTTTTTTTTGAGATTTATAGTAAAATCACTAAAAATAATCTATAGTAAAGGCACTAGAAAGAAGTATTTTTTATAAAAAATATAAAGACTGTAGAAATCGTGGCGAAATGAAATTTATAAATTATTTAGCAACATTTGTAGTTGAATAAACTATCCAAACAGAAACATATTACAATCAATAATCGCATAGAAGAAGGACTATAAAAAATCTCATTAATGCCTAAAAGATAAAAAAAAATGGTCATATATAATTTAATGACATACAGTATAAAACTCAGAATTAATATTATTGTTTCTAATGGCACTTCCCATGGACAGGCTCGCTGATACATCCGTGAATTTCAGCCGAATAAGCGTCTCTAGTTTTATGTAGCGCCAACTAGGGCCAAGACTATGACTGAGCTACTTACCAATAACACACTCTTGCATAGCTTCTTTTTATAGGGAGGCACAGTCACAAACCTCACAGCTAGAAAAAAAAAGAACTACCATGCCCTAGCCGTGAATCGAAATCAAGAAGCTTGGACAACTGAGAAGCCAGGATTCTGGTATAACTAGTGTCCTTTTGTTACTCGTATAAAGATGCCCTGTTTCCCTATACCTTTTGAGCGTTTATCCCCTTTGTTTACATTATAGATTTTGATGGGGGTTGCATAAGTCATTTTTCCTTATCTTCTACCGTCAGCAAATAAAATTTGGCTTCATTCTGTTCATAACTTCCAATTAAAGATGTATCGAAACACGTAATGCCACTTTGCCACATAATATGTTATGACTTAATAGGAAGATATATATCCAATGTATTTTGCTATATGAATAAGTCATATTCAGCTGTGCAGGTCCAAATCCTTTGATACATATCGTTCTGAAATACATAAATCTTCCCATCATTTCAGTTAATATATTTCATTTCAATGATGTAACAGTTCCGAATGATCACAGATATACCTTTGAATTCCATTCTATGTGGTTCTAATCTTGGTCACGATTTTCCAGTTTATTTACTATATAGTTTTTTTTATCTTTCCCCAAATAATAAGGCAGCAAAATTTTGTTCTCGCTTTTTTTACCGGATGATTACAGAAAAAGTTCTTTTTAATGGTTCTATTGTAATCTTATCTTATTGAGCATCCTCACCATTTAATTCTCATTCTTATAATGAATTTTATAATGCAAGACTTTTTAAATTCTTTACAATAACTATCAAATTTAATGCCATTATTGTGGAAGCCTTATTAGACAGATAACATTCACCGGACTTAAGTGCCACTTTTGTCTAGTGGCTATGTTACATGACTATGAACCCTAACGATGCGAATTCGGCCTTAACCAATTGTTCACAATGGTGTCCCTGACGTGACTAAGCAAATTTCGTACTGCTGTTGTGGTGCCCTCTACCGGCAGCACAAGTCGTTAGGCGCATTAGAAACTACAGCCAACATCACCATCTACAATTCACTCACGCTCGACATGCGCTTGGAGCAAAATGCATGTTTCTTCTTCAGAGGCTCACAGGTGAGAGATTATTTGGTGGAAAACTTATAAGCCAGATCGCACCAAACATAAGTGCAACTTTTGTCTAGTGGCTATGTTACTCAGCAATCCATTCATACCAACAGATAATTTTTGGAAAAATTCTTTCAAATATAACAAAAGGCTTTTTAACTTTCTAAATCAATGCCCTTGTTTCACCAGTGTATATGAAAATAAAACTAATCAAAATTTTAATGTGGAATAATTTGTGTTGTTCTACTGATGAAATTGGATATTAAGTATTTTATCCAACGAACCATTTGTTATCCTGCATAATTCTGTTGTGAATTTCAACAGATTCGTTGGTTTATTTCAGAGCCCAGATATTTGAAATTGTTGATAGCTTTAAATCTGAATATTATATTATTTCAAAAAAGAATTATTAAATATGGTACAGATCATATATTTGGTTTTAATCTGTCATATTAAATGGTTTAAATAATCAAAAGCATTAAATAAAGAAGCAAAATATGGATTAAAATAAGAAATTAAAATGTGCCCAATGTATTGAAAAATAAAGCTGTAGTTCCCATGATTATTCCCCCTGAGACAGAAAATTTTTCTTTTCTTTTTTGTTCTTTATTAAAACAGAATTGTAGAATTTAAACAAAAGAGTTTCTAATTTCTTTCTACATGCAAAATTAAAATAATTCCTTCAAATTAAATTTACATAAAATATTAAAGCTGCATATAAAGTTAGCATAAAAATAAGACGTTTCTTAATGAATCCTGAAATAATGAAATTTAAAAGAAAAAGTGTTTTCAACAAATTAAGAAAGTATTTAGCCGTTCCAAAGGGAGAAAAGCAGTAATGATTTTCTTTTTTTAAAAAAAAAAATGATTAAATTAAAATCGTTCTCAAAAAGAATATTAAAAAGAGTAATTGACTAAAACATCCATAATTAGGGGTGATTTCTTTTTTTCCATTTGACGTGTTAAAAATAAATTATTGCATTTAAATGGAATGAAATGCATGGAAGTCAATATTTTACTAATGAGTTTTTTAATTAGCATGATTAAATGATTTATTATTTAAACTAATGATTGCACTATTTAAAATTTTTAGTCCTAAATTATTATTATTTTTCAGCGTTACATCAGATATTAATATTCTTAAAAATCTGACGGTAAAATATTATTTTAATATAAAGAGAAAGGTAATACTTCAAATAGATGCCTATTTATTGTTATAAAATAAATAAATGATAGGAATTTTCAATAAAAATATTTGCAATTATTTGAAAAAATTCTATGATAAAAAACGATGGAAATTTCATGTTGCAATTATCTCTGCAGTGAATTAAATATGGTCAAAACTTTTCAGAATAGAATCCAAAGTTTAAATTAATATAGGTTATCCATAATGTAATCTCTGCGGCTACTCTGAAAATGAAAGTTTTCTAATTTATAAGATCAGACATGCTTTGTATGACTGAAGACAATGATAAACACTTTATTAAGGTATATATGGGAGATAGAAACAAAGATTCAGTGCAGTCAGACGGACGACAGACGCCGACGATGGACTTCATATCCTAATGACCTTGATTCCATGGCTATGTAAATAGTGTTATGTATATGCAGGGAACAAGACAAAGAAGACTCTCATTGTCTAGTCTTCTTTTGTAGAGAAACAGTTCCATTCGACTACCTCTCTTTGAAAAACAGACAGAAATGCATTACATTGTATAAAAGCCATTTACAAATTTTAACGCATTAAAAGTTTTCAGACATTAGAGCGAATTTATGAAAGCTTCGTCTAAGTGTATATAGTAGCATATACGAAACAGGATAAGCCAACAAATGATTCAACAGATTTTCAAACTAAGTTTATAAAATATCACAGAAACAAATAATTGCTATTTTTATTTAAAAAAAATAATATGATTTTAATACGCTGATTGCAATGATGTAGCAATTGTTTAAACACCTATTGCTATTGATTATATGCATCGTTCCAAAACATGCGTTGAATTGGTATATTCGAAATATCATCAAATTAGCATTTTAATTTTGACTGTAAGAAAAGTCGTAGTAGTGTTAGTGTGTTAAATCAAACAGATTTGATGGATGGTGCAAAACATAGAACTTATTCTTTGTCAATAATCCGTAAAGAAAGTGTTACAATTGACAGTATATACGTTGTATTTATTTGTACCGATTCCCCCTACCCAAAGTAACAAAATATCTGTGTGTATTATTCTTAATATCAAAAAGGCTCTAAGCTGTTTTCGGACGCTATTGCTCATAATTTTTTTTAATGGATAGTGTTTTTTAAAAGCAATTCTATTCGTAATTTAATATCGTATGGACACAGAATGCTTTATCTGGCCCACAGTGGCATGTTGATAAGGTTTCGGTTTGTGAGCCGTAGCATTTCAAACTCGGGAACTAATTCCACCGAAGGACTGTCGTGTAAGGTGCTTAGTTGCACTTTATTCCTCTATGGACCCGCGTAACTTCAGGTCACATTTTAATTTATCGGCATTTTAAAAAATAATTATAGCCTTTTTCATGAGATGAAGCATAAATAAATATTCTATGACCTTGCAAACACAACCAATACTAGTATTCATGACCATTGCAAGGCTCATCAACCTGAAATAGCAAAATAATTGCTGTGCAAACTGTTGGCAGTAAAACTATGGGAAGGAATTGGATGCAATTGGAATTAGTTGTGCTTTTGTCAGTGATTACCAAACTATGTTTATGGATGCACGTACATTCATGCCTTACACCAAATGCAGATGGTTTTATGGACTTTAACATACCGGATGTCGAAAAAGTTCCCGTACTCCAAATTTTAAAAAATAATTTTCCATGATTTTTTTTTTCAAGTATATTAAATTTTTCCATACGAGTAATGAAACCATGGACATGCTTGAATCTTTTTTCGGCGATCGACTTTTTCGGTGACGAAAAAATCTTTGGTCACCTCGATAAACTGATCTGACTATCCCGGACTTTTTTCTGTGGGGATATTTAAAGGACAAAAATTATGCAGGTGATCCTCAAACAATAGATGATTTGAAAATCGCAATTACCCAAAGGATACAAGAAATCACTCCTAGCATGTTAAAACGCGTTTCCAAAAACATGCGCAAACGAGTTCAGCTTTGTCTCCAAGAAAGGGGGGGGACATTTTGAACATTTATTATAAATATAAGTTCAGTATTTTTTTTCCTTAGTTATATTAAAAGTGCCTTTTATCATTGGCATAAAAATAATTCTTTTTAACCTATTGTTTTCGTAAAATAAATTCACAAATCATCAGTACGGGAACTTTTTGGACACCCTGTATGAGCACAGAAATGTAAATTTTATTGCCCAGTGTGACTTGAAAGTCAGATAATGATTATAACGCAATGAATTTTTTTAAACTCAAAATTTTGTTTTCATTTGCATATATAGGTTTATAATTTCTGATTTTTATTTCTTACAATATTTTTTGTCGTTAAAACAAAAATTCGGCCCATAGAGCGTTAAACTAGTCAAGGATGAGCGTCCCCCGCTGGTGGGGTGAGGTGTGGAGAGAGGGGTGCCAGCCCAAGTGTCGTATTTGTCATCTGACCATTGTTCAAAATTACGAGAATTTTTTCCCGAAATAGTCCTAGTAGTGCTTAATAATGGAAAGTTAATGTAACTAAACTAAACCAATACTTGATCAGTCGAAAACTCAGTGATGAATTCTGGCATTTTACAGCTTCTTGTGTTACAAGAAATATTTTTTTCTATCTTATTTATTGTCACACCATTTGTTTCTAAACAAGATATTGCTTATGTTATGCACGTATTCTTTGTTTTACTTTAAAAGTTTTTATTCTTTTCAATATAAAATGATATTAAAAGAAATATCTGCCCATTTGGCATCTGATTTCAACAAATGCTTTCGTTTCGCAGAATCTCTGGCTAATGATCAGTCAAGATATAATTCACTACTTGAAATCGAAACATTTTCACTGTCTGATACTTTTGAGGTCATTGTCTTATTAATGAAATCAGTACACCAAGGAAATGCGGAAAATGATTTAATGACTTGAAATTGAGGAATTAGTAATTAAAGTCTGAAATCAAATCTAAACTTTAATTTGATGTAACTGAAAGACCTTTATTAACCGGCTTCATCTGAGTATCTCAAAACTAGATGGTAGCTTATAACTCAGAAAGCTTTCAAATTGTTCTGGTGAGTTTGATGTTGAAAAAAGTAAGGAATGGCCATGATAATTTGAATTATAAATTATTAGTTACTGTGAACGCTTGAATTTCATTTCATTTTAAGGATTCTATAAAGAAGTATCGGTTAACATAATTGTGTAAGACATATTAGGCCATAAATTATTAAATTTATTTTCATTCTATAAGATAAATCTATCTGCAAATTGCTAAGTTTTTTTAAAAACTTTTTTATGTAAGTGGAAATATTACTAATCCTACTTTCTTTTAAAAGATTAAATTTCTTATTATATGGAGAAAATAGTTTCATAAGTGTTTTTATAATTATTTTTCGTCTGCTTTCATCTTTGGTAGAAGGTTTTTTTTCTTTTAGTAGTGCCGTGGCCTAATGGTAAAGTCTCGACTCGGGAGCCGTAGGGTTTCAAGTACGAGACCCAATTCCGTCTATGAACCGACGTGTAAAAGGGTCTATTGCACACTAAATCCGTCTGGGCCGAGCGTCCACCCACACGATGTGGTGTGGAAAGAGGGTGCCTGCACAGGTGCTATCCTCGTCTTCTGACCACAGTTCAAAAGTCCCATGGTCCGTTCCAAAGTATCCTTAGTTTGCTGTACTACGGGATTTTAATATAATCAATCTAAACTCTTTTAGTATCATTCATATTTTTAAATGGCATCCGTTTTTAACCTAGTTCAAATTGTTTCTATTACATTGTAAAATCGTAAATTGATTTCTATGATAAGGTAAATTATTTTGACATTGTAAAAAATTATTTTGATATTCATAAACTTTTAAACCTACTAGCATAAGAAAAACTCTATATTTCCTTAAATTTAACAAATTATTTTTACGATATTAATTTGCTTATTACTTGATATTTGTCATTCTGCATACATCTAAGTTTAATACAAAGTTAATACAAAGTTAATACATCTAAGTTTAATACAAAGCAGTAAAGTTTCGATGCAGTCAATCTAAGAAATGTATCGAAATTTTTAAATGAAATAAATGTTTCGACTGAAAATAATTTGCATTTAATAAATATAATTTTCAACGGAAATTATAGTATATTCTCAATACTTAATTATCCCTCTGCATATGACAAATTTCGAAAAATGATGTGCATAGTTACTTTTTAATTCATCCTATTTTTTTTATCTGAAATGTTGAACGTATAAAAACTAAAACGGAAATACAGAATATATAGCTCATAAATTCAACTATAGAATACGTTGAATGCAAACACATTCTGAATTGATGTATTATTGACAACCCTATCTGATCTAATGGGCATATAAGTTTCAGTGATCAGACTCCATTCCCTATAGAGTAAATAGCGTACTTTAATACAGATAATCATTAAACGAGCTACTTTTATGAGGAATTTCACAATTTAAGCATGCAAAAGCCAGATTAATGAGGTTAAATAATTAAAATAACCTTCACCTTTTACACTGAATCAATGTCCACAAATAAACAAAGAGAAATATATCCGGATATGAGAGAAATGAAATTTCCATACGTGTTATCGGAAAACCGTAGCTGGTGTTAAGCACGCGCGAGGCAAAATTTGTCCGAATTAACCACCCGTATGGCTAACTACTATGATTATTAACAGGCTAAACATTCATCTATACGTGTAAATATGAACCCTGTATTTTACGTGCTTTACCGATACATAATATTAAATGTGGGATTCACGGGGAATTAGAGTTTAATGTTTGTCGGTAAGCTGTAATAATTAAACTTTACAAGAATATTAATGCATTTTATTTATATGTTGTTTTGTTCTGAATTTAATTAAGTGTTAGGTTAAATAAAGTGTTCTCTTTATTATGAAGCTAATAAATCAAAACTAATAATACAAATGAAGATAAATTATTTCTCTGTAACAAAAGTTTAATTGTTAATAAAATTAATTAAACTCGATAGGGGTTTGAATTGTTCGTTCTTAATTTCTTATAATTTTTTTACGTTATTTACTTTTGAAATTTCTCTCTGAATCTTGTTTTATCTAATAAAATGTTAACTTTCTTTATGAAGTTTCTTAAGTTCTTTATAAAATTTTAACAAGATAAGTTTCAGTCATTTGATAATCAATTTCTTTTATTAAATGCTGTATTGATTGAAATTTTCATCTTTTTTTTTCTAATTTTAACATCACATTGCAAGTCGGTATTTCATTCGTTATTAAAATTTTTTAACGAAAATTATTCATTGCAATTACCTTCGTGTTAGCTTAATCTTTTGAAGAATTAAATTTCAACGAATTTAAAGATTACATTTTCTTTTGAAGGTTCAAATTTCAATTTCAATACTTTCAATAAAGCCTAATTAAGCGTTAAAGTTAAAATATATTGCACTAAGTGTTTCCGAATTTTTAAGAAAGCATAACATTTCAGAAACTTTTTATGGCGCGGTATTTTCATTTGGCCAATTTCGAAAAATATGTGTGAAGGTAAGCTAAAACCTAATACTGATATTTTTTGTTAACACTGAAATTGTTTTTTAATATCATGCGCTAGTTTCGACAAAAAGTTTAAAATTAATTTAATTATTCTTGAAAAACAAAGGAAGATAAAGAAAATTTGGAATTGTTGCAATGTTATGTGGATGAAAATCTTAAACATACCTAATACAGGAATTTTAAAAGTAATTGCTGTATCAGGATAAATCGAAAACTCCTTTTAACCTTAATTAACTTATGTAATTTAATTGAAGCAATAATTTTAATTAAGCAATAATAAACATAATTATTTAAGCGATAATAATTTTAATCAAGCAATAATAAACATAATTATTTTAAGCAGTATTAATTTTAATCAAGCAATAATAAGCATGATTAATTTAAACAATAATAAGCACCATTAATTTAAACAATAATAAGC
>JAOUZG010007994.1:2119741-2135443 GCA_026289955.1 Argiope argentata | reverse complement strand
GCCATTTCGTTCCCAACTACAAAACAAACAAATCTTTCTTCAAATTTGAAAAATTAGGCATATTACTCTTTCGTTTTGATATAATTTAACTAGAATAATTTTTATGCAAACGAAGAAGTAACTACAGTGTTCATTGTTTCATTAAAATTTCTTCATGGAACTTCTTTTATCACATTCATTTTCCATTAAAAATTAAATAAAAAAAGAAAGCAAAGGAATTGTTTGGTACAATAGGATTCAGTTTCTTAAATAAAAAAAATATTTTGGATTTCTTGGGAAAAGAAATAAAGAAATCCCAAGAAAAAAAAATCTTATTCTGCTGTTTTTTCTGAAGGAAGTAAAATTATGCTGCTCAAAAAAATTAAACATGAAATTAGACTTCAGCGTTTGAAACACCATGACAATAAAAGAATTCTAACTTGTCCTTAGAAGAATGACAGTTGTTTTATATAATACAATTCAAAGAAAAGTACAAACGTGTAATGAATAGTCACATTATAAAATAATAAAATGATTTTTAGCTAGATTCTTATTGTATGAGGGTCTATTATAATGGTTTTCATGACACGACTTTGACGTCCTCCTCGTGATCTTGGTGTCCCTGGTTTGAGTCCCGCTTGGCAAGTGCCACTAGTACCAACAACAACAAAACAACATACATCGAGAAAATTTCTTCAGCTCTTCATCCCCGATCATGTTCCATAGAAATCAAAACAACCCTTCGCTGTGTGTGTGTGTGTGTGTGTGTGTGTGTGTGTAGCTTTCCCCATGTTATCATGAACAGGATAACTAGAGTAATTTTGTTTGGGTTTCAATTGAATATGTTATTAGAAATGTAAAAATCTCAGGAGAGTTCATAAATAACCTACATACCTCAAAGGATGTGGAAATGCTGAGCGGGATGGAGAGATTAGCACTTTTCATTTTGCTCTAACTTTCTTATTTCTAAAGATAGAAAAATAAATCCAACTATCCAAATTAGCGCCTTGTAAACACGAACATTTTTTGTATTTAAGGCCTTTTAATAATTGTAATGTATAAGAAATTAGGGGTTAAAAATGATTTTGAAGCACTGGTATCGATTATTTCTAACATCAATAGTTCATGGAATCTAAATGGGTTGCGTTCCAGTTTGTCAAACTGATTTCATTCTCTTTTTAATCTCCCTAATCCTAATGAACTACATTTTTAACAAATAATTGTTTTTCTTACAAATCTGCAAAATAAGCCGAAACAATATTACCAACTCTAACTAATATAGTGTTGAAACGCTGTTTTTCACAAAATTGCATAAGTAATGAAATTTCAAAATCTGAAATTATGCGCCAGTTATTTAAGTAGCTTATTGACTATTAGCTCAACTTGTCTAATAAATAAAATTCTTACTAGATTAAAAAAAATCCTTCTTTATTCAGTATAGGCATTTGTAGTTGGAGAAACCCATCCCTTTGTGGCATTTCTCCATATTCAAATAGAAGCCGACATTTTCCCTTTTCCTACATCATTTTAAGACACACTACATAAATATGACTTGTATTAATTACAGGTTATATTTTTATTTTATAAAAAGGGACTGAATTTTAATATTTGATCAAATTTTCTTCGAAATCCTATTTTTAAAGTAGTATTTTTTTCCTGTATTTAAGTTTCTCAGTAGACTAAAGAAATTGCACAGAAAAAAAAATACAATTTTTTAGTAATCTTACAAATGGAATTTCAACTCATACTATACTTTTAGTGCAATTTTTACTTGAAAAATCAATCAATCAATAATCTAGCATGATTTTTGCGATCGTAAATTTCATCGTCCAATTGGTCTCACTCATAAAAACATCTGAAATCAAATGTAAATATGCTGAAAAAATTCCTTTCGTTACAGAATATTAATAAAATGATTTTTTATATTGCATAGCAAAAATGAAATTGTCTTCGGTACAGTTATAAAAATAGTTGTCCAAAATAATCCTTTTTTTTATAATCAAAAAAAGTACCAAAGGCATGATATTATAAGAGAATCCCAAGTCCCAAAATAAAAGTTTCTCCTGAGCTATCTTCCAGAACCTAAATATTATTTCTTTATTACTTTAAGAGTATTGATTTTTAGTTTGTTGGTACTTAGCTAATCGCATTTAGAATCTCCGATAAGAATGACTTTTTTGTATGAAAAGAAACTTCACAAAGGAATTGTAAAACTTTGTTTTTGAGAAGTACTTTTACTGCAGAAGAAATCATTGGTAAAGCCATTTTATAAATAAAAATACTTGTTACTAATACTTGTACCACTGTGTGACTTAGAAGAGCAAAACATTGAACCTTTATTTCATATTGACTAAAAAGTTTATGGCAAGGGAATTTTGAACATTAAAATGTTAACAACTTCAATTTCAATTTTTTCTAAGGTTAAACTGCTTTAAATGGATCGATGCTATTTACTGTTTCTATCCTTTTGGAAACAGATATTTTTCAGAAATCAGATCTTGTAAACAAACTCTTTTCCAAATATTTCAAAGTTTTTGGTTAATAAGCATATAATTAAACTTTTTAACCATTTTTTTTTTGAAATTCTGACATTTTTCTACTACAGACAGTTAAACATTCTGAGTTGATATAAAGAGCTCAACGTGGCTCACATTAAAGTAACACTTTTGTAATTTTTTACAAGAAATAAAATAAATTATCCACCCAGATTCAAATCATTTTTTTAACTTGAAGTGAAGGACATTTGAAATTAATAGAGTCTTTTCAAATATTAATCCATTAATACAATTAACTTTTAATGTTTAAAAAAATAGTTTTAGAAGCTTTTAATGAAAATTGAAATCAACAGGCAGTTGCCCAATTCGTAAAATGTAAGGATTTCAGTATTTTTCAGGTGAAGGTAAAGAAGGCAAGCTCAATTCGTGCGAAAGTAAATAATTTTTTTGAGAAATCATTTATATAAATTGTAATTATTTTTAAAAAAGTAGCTTAAATAAGATTTTTCTTTGTTGAGCTAAGTAGAAATTGACTTCACTGCTTTTTATATTAATTGTTATTGTTACGTTTCAAAGCAAAAGATATCACAATTATTAATACGATTAAAAATGATCTTTACGTTAAATATTCCTTAATCTTCAAAAATGCGATTCAATAATAAAAAGTAAGATTTGTTCTTATCAGAAGTATCATTTTTCAAACGAATTGGGGAAGTCGTAGCTTAATCTTTCAGTCCTACATTAACCGGCATTTTTTTCAATTTGTTAGAAGTCAATATTTGCAATAAGTTTCTATTTACAACCGTCTTAAACAGCAGACAAGAATTCAAATGTAATAAATAAAAAGACCCATTTTGAGCCATTTGTTTTTTAATGTTAAAGTGTATATTATCTTATCACATCTTTTTTGATCTTAAAATTTTTTATTTAACATGACTTATCTTGTAGTTTTAAAGTTTAAGGGTTAAATTTTATTTCCTTCTCAAATCCTAAAGCGTTCGAAACTCTAAAGTTTGAACATTTGTGTATTTTTCATGAAAATTCTACAGTTTTAGAAAAGTGTACAAGATTTACTCAATATCTCGATTTACCAGGAATGCCGAGTGATTTATTTATGTTTGATTTTGCAAGAAAAAGAAGTCAATATTTATCTTCATGAATTATGGACTCTACAAAAAAATTCTAATTGCTGATTTTTTTTTATTGAGAGGAACTGAATTTGAAGAGAGTTATTTTTTTTAATCTTCCATAAAATGATAGATGCGAATATACGAAGAAACTAAGCTGTTAGTGAAAAATATCAAATGATTATAAAATTGATTGATTTGAAAGAAATGCTCAAACATTAAAATATAAAATGGGAGGAATATTACCTTAAGTGAAACATATAAAAAGTTAATAAGTTTCAATTTTTATATGAAGGATTTAGTTACTTTATGAAGTAAGACTTTATGAAGTAAGACTACAGGACTGGTGAAAGAAATGATATTTTGATTTAAAACAGTTCAGAAAAAAAAAATAAAACTTACAGTTTTGTTTTTAAACCGTATAAAAAAGTAGAAGGACATTATATATTTTTTAAAAAAGCAATTTTTATTTGTTCAGCAGTAATTATAAAAAGATAATAATTTAGACAGTTCACCTAAAAAATATTAGTATCATTATTATAATATTCAAAAATAAAGTATAAATGCCAAACAAAAATAATTTCTTATTTTAAAATTTTCATTTCCAGTAAAAAAAGGACTGTTATAAAAAGAAAAAAAAAGCACAACCGGTTTTAGTAAAGAATACTATTTCCATTATCTTTTATAGCTTAGAAAATTCTGTTTGGAAGTGGATCATACAAACATTGGATTTCATTTTGACAAACATTATCCCATGAGGTATTTAAGGCCATCCGAAGCTCAGAGAGCGATTCGAACTGTTTTCCACCAGCCTATACTTGACGAACAAGCATTGTCATGACATTAGCTGCTATATTCAGAGCAAGGTATTTAGCTGACTATGATAAAATCTGCACATTATTTACATAGAATCAATTTACACATTGTTGGAACAGCCACTGTACTCCTCCTAATTCAGAGACGTAACGAAGAAGCTCAGAATTCAGAACATTAATGCAATCTGTATACTTTTGTCTACCATTGGGAAAGAGAAAACTTAGCTTCTTCCATAAACAATTGCCAACTAGACCATCATATGACCTCATCCTGTTTGGCTAGTTGAAGAATATTATTCTGCATTCTTCAGACGATGCAAAACTAATATTATTACATACCAGATGGTTGAAATAATCATCTGAACCATCTAAGTTAAACCTTTTTTCATCAAAAAACATCACGGAAGTCGAAGCTTCGTTAAATAAAACTTGCAAAAGAATTTATTTGCTAGGATAAGAATATAAAAGAAAATTTTAAAAGCAACGACTGTTCTAATTTTTATTGTGCAGTGTACTTACAATAATAATTTTTAACTCATAATAATTAAATCATTCCAGTCGATATTAAGACTTATGCTGTGAGTGATAAGCTTAAGGATAATATAACGTAAAATATATGCCTTGAATTATTTAGATGTTAACTATAAACTATTAAAGTTTTGATAATTTTCGATTTAGCAATTTTCAAGAATTATGAGCGATAAAATGTATTTTTGTAAAACAACTGTAGTTATTTTGTGTAAGAAAAGTAATCCGAATGTATTGAAATATAAAAAGCATAATACCCTTTTCTCACATTTTAGGAAGTTATGGACAATTTCTACATATTAGACCAATAGCTACAGAAGGGATTTATGAGTGATGTAATCAGGAATATGTACATCGCGAAATAATTATAATACTGTATATTGATTATGAATAAAAAATTAAATAATAAGCAAAATTATCGTTATTGGCTTATTAGAACTTCAATAATTTTAGATAAAATATTTTTGAATTCCACAGTTTTTCTGGGAAGTTCATTAATATCCATGCTCTGATTGTATAAACTATCGCTAAAATAATTTCAACTCACATCATGCACATATTTTTTTTTAAATTTTAAATAACATAACTTTCTATTCCCCAGTAAGTACCCACCCCTCTTCGAAAGCACCTCTAATTGACGATGATTTGCTTCCGGCATGGTAGTTGGATCTCGCCACCCTGGAGGGCACACAAATAAATGGGAGTTGGCTTTTCCCATCGATGATGGGACGTAATTCTAACGGAAAGGGTTGTACCATGGCTGGTGATGTCCCTTAGGACTGAACCATAGTTCCCGTCATTTTTATTGTTGCGGTGGTCCAGTCATTCAGTTATATGGTTCATTTGGAGTGCCGTCGAGCTGGTTGGAGAGTCTGGTATGTTTTCCCTAATAGATAAAATTTCAGAAACCATTTATAACATGAATATAAAGTATTATATTTTTAAAGCCAGTTATATTTGTAAACATTTTATTCGAGAATTTCAGTTATTTTTAATTGTTTACATAGCAGTTTTTAACTAACTCTGAATAAATATGTATGGACAGCATACTCAGATACTGTATTCTATAAATACATATGAATTTAGCTGGAAACTTTTACTTTGCTTTATAACGAAAGAGAGCATAAATTTATTATGAAGTGGAGCTCCGCAAATACATTTTCATTCAGCTATAAACCTATTCTTCAATATCTAATTCAAAATAGAGATGATAAATATAATGTTTTCTTATCCATGAATAAGATCAAATAATAGTGTACCATTGAATTCCATTCTTGAATAACCAGCTTTGAATTCTATTCTTGATACACAATTGTATCATAAAGAACAAGTTATTTTTGAATTCCATTCACCAATATAGTTTCCACTTACACTGCATGCTGCGCATGCAGTGCTCCAAATATCGGAATTAAGTAAGTTGGATGTATTAGCTACTTTCTTCTTCGTTTTGACCGTATTTGGAAACTATGTAGGATCAATAATAAATTCCATGTATTATTTATGTAGTTCGAATTATTTTCTACCAATTGTTTATATTTAAAATAGATTTTATTATTATTGAGGAAGTAGAAACAGTTTTTAGACATAAATACATTTCAACCATTTATAAACGAATTAGATGATGATCAGTGGTTCCCCATACACTTTATAGTCTTGGGGATGCAGCAATTTATTCTATATTATACGATGATTATGGACAATAGCAAATCTTTCACTGTAGTCATGGAAGTGCTGTAACTTATCTCATGCAGTGATTTATATTTAATCAGTAACTATCAAGTTTTGCAGTGCTGTAACTTTTCGTACATTTAGACTTGATGATGATCGGTGGGAGTGTTGTAATCTGTCTTACAATATGAAACGATGATGATCAATAAATGAAAATTAATTCCTAGTTTCAACATTTGAGATATATATCCTTTTCAAGTTTGGATCAAATCCACAAAAGCTAGTTTATCTTCATTTAACACCCCATGTGAATGAAACTATTCTAAGAATATTTAAATTAATGAAATTTAGTATGTGAGCGTTTTAATAAAATTATAATTCTGCATCGTTTTTTTTTTTTTGGTTAAAAAAAGTCAATTGGTTTTTGTTCACATATGGTCACATTTTGTAAACATTTTTTTCACAGAATTTCACATTTGGTTTTCATTAGTATTCATGAAGCATGAAATTCTCCTGTACAAGACTTTAAAAATAAAAATAAATAAAACTGAGAATTTAGGGAGTTAGTGTACCAACAATTTCTCAATTCATAACTTCATGCTTAAATAGGGAGCATAATACTTTTATTACGAAGTATGCTAAAAAGTTTCCTCTGGTTTTTGGCAGGACTATTTTAGCTACACCAGATCATTCCCGTCTTTTAAAAAATATATAAATGTAAGCCTCTTTTATTCTTTGCATTTTAACTTTTGGTTTCTAAATTACTTTTCTGATCGATAAGAAGGAAAAAAACCTCTCCAGTTTATGAGCATTGCATAAAGTCCATAAAAATATTTTACGTGAATTTCATTGAACAGGCTTTTGATTATTTTTTGCATGAAGAAATGGAACTCAGTTTTCCCGACACACATTATACATATGTTATTTCTAAATATTATATAATTTAAAGTGTAATGTGATTTTTGCTTCGCTTTGAAGCATCTTTGATTTACTTAGAAATATAAAACAAAATGCATAAAAATCTTTTTTTATAAACGAATGAAAACAATAACATATATTTTTTGCATGCTATAAAATGAGTTACATTCTTTAGAGTATATCATCTTATATACTTGTTTCTGTTATTCGCTTACTTTTGCATTTTTTTCCTATAAAAAACTTTAGAAAAACCTTAGATGGCTTAACGGTCCAATAAATTAAGATTAGGCAAAGTTACGTTTCAACATTTATAGAAAACAATATGATTTCACTTCTTTAATGTTTGGAAACATAGTGCCATTTTTACATATTTTCACCTACATTTTTTCCAAAAAGAACACTACGGCATCACATTTTTTTTTTCGAAAATGTACTGCCAAAATCGAAAATAACCATTCGCCAAAAATATCCCAAGCATGGATTCCCATCTTCTCAGTCATTTCACATATCATATAAACTCAATATCGGTAACCTATATCCTAATCTTTGTATCTCGATAAACTAAATTGGTCAACAAATTGAAGTACAGTCGTGTGTGAAATTGTCAAAGCAGAATTGCGGATGAAATCGATTTTTTTTAAATTTCTTTTATTTCAGCCTTGCAAAAGAAATTATTACGTACCAATAATTCCCAGAAAATATAGTTTACTTTTAAAATTGTGGGTAAATTTAAACAAAGTCGGAGAAGTGGAACCGAAAAATATTTTCTTTTCCCTGAAATAATATAGGAGAAAAGATAAACAAAAGATATATCTCTTCAATTTGTTTTAAGGACTAAACTAGTAGCCATACACGAAACAGGTATAAACATAGCTGAAAAACTTATTTTGAAGTAGCATGACTATTTTATTGCGGTATGTGCAGGTGTAGTAATTATTATTTTTATATTATGAACATTTTTGTATTTTTTAATGATTACACGTTTTGATAAAACGACCTCTACTTGTCATTTTCACATTTAAATTTAACTAAAAAGTTTTTGATCTTAAAGTAGAACAACTTATAAAAAAATCCAGTCATTATAGGGCCATTTTATTAAATCCTTTAATTTAACAACACTCATTAAATTTAATTTATTTTATGCCTTTTTTATGTTTTATGTGTTTTTGTAACTATAATGTAAAAAAAACTATAATGTGTTTTTTTTCCTTTTTTTTCTGTAACAATATGCATTTTCTACTGAGCAGGGGGTCTCAAACTTTTAGACATTACGACCTCCTTTTTAAACTAAGTATTTTGGTGACCCTCCCAAAGTTTTAACTCTGTCTAAAGTTTAGACAGAAATTTTAAAAATTTCACACGTACTCAAGAGTTCGTAGGGTATGTGTCGGGTATTGGCTCCACATCCCTTAACACTTCATTTTTCTCCTTACTAGTATCATCCCCTTTCTAAACTTTCATTGGACATTTTACAGATTACATTCCAGTTAAGGATACGAGTGGGGTTGTGTGGATAGTCAATCCGTTCAGTGAGCAAGCCGTAACAAAAGCTGACCTAAGTGTCCTTCATCATTATCAACTGATAGAGATTTCAAGTGATCTGTCATCTAAAGAAACTTTTAACAAAGCTTATATCGACAAATTTTGGATAGGTATTAAAAAGGAATGAATACCCGGAACTGTCCACAAAACTTGGATGCCATTACAACTGTGAACAAGGATTCTCCATAATGATGAATTAAAAAAAAATCAAGAAATCATTTGACACTGGAAAATGACATTGTTTGCGTGTTACAAATCTCATTCCAGACATTAAAAAATTGGTTAATTCCAAACAAGCTCATGTGTCCCATTAACTAATAGACAACAAAAACCAACTTGTACGAGTATTAAAAGTTTTATGTGTACTCTTTTTTTTAATGAAAACTACAGCAATAAATTAATTTTCTTTAAACTTTTCTTCCACATCTCGCGACCCCCTGGGGGGTCACGACCCACCTTTTGAGAACCCCTGCTGTAGAGGATTCTTCATTGTTTGCAAGAGTCCAGTGTCATCAAGTGCATTTTTTTTTTCCTTCCTGCTAGACGGGGTTGCTCTTCTGTGGCCTCCTCAGGTTTGCCGCATGAACTACGGCTAGGTCGCGATATCGCACAGTATATGCGGGCTATTAAGGAACATTATGATATTTTTTGTTATCCATAATCAGTTTATAAAATAACATCAATATTCATAATCCAAGTATCATCCAGGGTGGCGAGATCTAACCACCGTACCGGAAGATCTCATCCTCTTATCGTGATGCCCGTGGTGGGAGGGGCATTAGGGAATGCTCTTTAGTGTAGTCGGCTTTTATTAATACAATACTGATAAGGATAATTTTTTATACTTTGAATGGATTAAATTAAGTAGATGGCAGTTATAGTTTAGTTGATAATGAAGTTTGGAACATTGTGAAGTCGAGGATTGAAGTGTTTATGATAACGCTTATTATAGCTTCCTTTTCAAGTCAATTAAGGTTCCTATAAAAAGGGAAAATCTTTTCAATAGCTTCTCTTAGGGAAGAATAAAGAAAGAATTTCTCTAATGTCATTTGACACTTAGTTTTGGAATTTCATTTGTCACTTAACATTAGATTCAAGATTTAGTGTTATCATTTAGCGTTGAACTTGCATTTAACACTTTCTCGTAAAAATAATGTTTTGAATTTTGATTTGTACCCAAACGCGATAGGAATTGACTCCATAGATCAGTAATATTTTATATCTCTCGGAATAAAACATCAAAGGATTTAGAATTAATGCAGAAAATCTAGTCCAAATAGAGCCATTGCTCAGATTCTGAATTACTCTGGATTCTTCATTTATGTCTACAAAAAGGTGCCAAAAGTTCGTCAAAGGCAGGAGAGATTGCCACGAATTCTATTCAATAACTTTTAGAGTTATTGATAGAACTATTTTATTTACCTGGAAATCAACTGGAAAAATAAGCAATACTTTAAATTCGTAGAATTATCAAACGTTTTAATTCATCCCGTTTATCATAGAATCTAATATCCAGTGTTTTTAAGACTTTAAAGTGATACTTTGTTACTTTATGGATACTTTATCTTTTATTTGGAGAAATTTTCATTGTATTAGTCGTTTCAAAATAAAAAAAAATATATTTAGTTTAAAAAATCTTGTTTAAATTAGGGATTTTGTTGATCGGAGTTTTTCAAGAATTTAAATAACCAAGGGAGAAGAATTCCGACTCAATTTTATTACATAATCGGAACTTGTTTTATATTAATAAAAGAACAAAGAAATTCAGGGAAAACTGACTCCCTTTTTTGTGCCAGCTTCAGAAAATCTAGGAGCTTTTCATGGTAGTAAATCATAAGGCTCCCCTCTTCCACCCTAAATAAACTTCAATTTTTTTCTACTCTTGATAATCCTCAACTTAAGTAATTTTATTAATAAATAATCCACAGAAGGACCAATTACTATGTACTCAATAGACAAGGGAAACATAAATACACGTGGGCTATTATGTATAATATATTCAGAAAACAAAATGATAATTTGCCAACTTTATATTTTAGATCCAAAAATTCTAAAGAGAGGAGATAATTATATTTTATCCAAAGCTTTATTAATTCTTATTTCACCATTAACAATACATATGAAACAATTCTTCATCTTACCGTTTTGAAAAATTTTAAAGCTATTATTAAATTCAATGTGCTATATAGAAATTAATGACTCTAAAATTATTGTACTCACAAATTATATCTTCACATATTAACTTAGAAAGGCTAATAGGAAATTAGTAAAAGACAAATTACAAATTCATAATCATCATTTTTAATATTGATTGAATCTATAAATCTAAACACAGTTAATAATATGATATCTGTAAGCTTTAAGCGGATGATAACTATAATATTAATATTTGAAAATAGGCTTATTCCACATCTGTCAGTGTATTCATTAACTAACTACACTAAATTTCAAACTATGTAAGGACGTATTAATACAGAAGACTTCACATTTTCCTCTCTACTTAGAGCGCATCGTTATTTTAAGTATATAACTTAGCAATTGTTTAATGTACCGTATCTAATTCTGCTTCAAAGAGAGTTGATGAGATTAACACTTTATCATGTCATTTTATGATGTGTGTAGCTGAAGCACAGTTTGCTTCTAACCGTAGTAATTATCATTTGCTGGATTAGGTTATTATATAATTTCAAAGCAGAACTTAGATATGATTTTATTTTTTATGTTAATTTAATATCTCTTTGCTCAATAGAATGTTATGTTCTCTAATTGCCATAGTTGTAATTATTTAGAAAAATTCAAATATTATGTTATTAAATATTTTAATGCTGTTATTAGTAAACAGTTCTTTAATTTTTTTAACTACCAGCAGCCTTTGGCGACCAGCCGGGTTGCCAATATTAATGCCGGATAAAAGGTACAATTAGTTTTTATATATATAACATGGTCACATAGTAAGTTTTTATACAATTTATAATGAAGAATAAATAATTTTTAATACTTCAGAATATTTTTTTAAAGAATAATTTCTCAATTTTAATCATAAAAGTTTATATTTAAATTATGTTTTAATCAGTATGCTCATTACATAAAAATATCTGTTCAGAACTCTATATAAAGCATAATTATCTATATTAATATAAAAATATAAACTAATCAATATTATTTATAATTGTTTGATAACTCTATAATCTTCCATAAAAAATTATAAAGTTATTTAGGATTTCAATTTAGGGTATTTTGAAATTTCTATAAAATATCATTAGAGTTTTATTAATAATTTATTTCTTTTTCATTTGAAAGAAGAAAAATCCCAGATTCTGAATAATTATTATTTCTGTTATTTCATTTCAAAAATGGTCGAGCTACGAAACTTTGTTTGTCATCTAGAAAAACTGAAAATGAAAGTTTAAAAAATTATCTTTACATATAGATATATATATCGTTTCAAACCGTTTTAAACTGGTTAATGACTTAAATTAATTAAGATAAATATTGACTTAAAAAATAATATTTTCCCATGATAACTTGAAATTTGCAATAGTAGATTTCCTTTTTCTTTTAAATTTTTTTAAAGGTTAGTCTCTTACCAAAACAACTTGATCCCAGATTTGTGGCAAAATCGATGAGCAGATTCATAAACTTGTTATTAATATAAACTAAAGCAGAAATATTGAATGTAACAGGCTAACGTTGGTTATATTTCAGAAGACCATAACGTATAATATATAGAGATATCTTGGAATGATATCTTCTATCTTTTGAATATTTGAGCTATAATTTCTCAAGATTTTCTATATTTGGAAGCAAAAAATTTCTCTCCAAATAAGCAATTATTTCTTTTTTAAAACTCTGCTATCGCATTCAAAACTTCACTTTTAAAAATTCGTCTGTAAGCTTCTTCATGAAAAAGATTTCTTCTGTAAGCTTACTTATGAAAGATCGCTGCGACACGAAACACTTTAAATAAAACTGGTCCTAAAAAGAAAAATAAAAGAAAGAGGTGCTTGAAAAGTGCTTTATTTGAAGTAAAACTGAAAATTATTACATCATCATCAGCCATACGGTGTGACAGCATCTTGAGTTTAAAATGCATAATAATGTGATTTACATACTTAACATTATGTATGTAAATCATGCAGCAAGCTGTAGATGAGAAATAATAAAAATTGAAAAAGAAAAACGTTTTTTGTAGCTTTATCTCCTTTATTCTTGAAGAATACTTGTTTATTTCTTAATTTCGGTATTATAGAGTTATTTACTAATTTGGATAACTAAATATAGTTACGTATATTTTTTCACAAAATTTTTATACGTTTATTTCATTTGTAGATGAAAATATTGGGAAATCACAGTTACAGCGATGATGGTATCAATCTTTTTTCACGCTATTTTAAATTATTATGAATTCCTTTTTTTCTTAAAAAAAATTGAACAAGTTCGGAAACAACGGTGAATATTTAACATTAATGGATACTTACTTGTTAGACCATCGACTTCAATGGTCACCAACGGTTTAGTAACACATTGGCGACGGATTCAAATTTGGCGATAAACAGTCGACGCTAACCAAATCAACAAAATGGCGGACGATAGTTAAAGTTTGACCACTTTTAAAAATAATGGCGGTTTTTTGCTGTTATTGGTGGTTTAGTAATTCTTTGGCAACGAATTAAAATTTGGGGATAAAGATCGATGGTCTAATTCATGAGTAACCATGAATGATCTTTTACCTTGCTTTTTTTAGGTCTACCAGTCATATCTCATGTTTATTACTTTATAGAGCATTGCTGATCTTACTCTTTAGCCAGAAAAAAACCGGTTGATTTTTATTTCTTTTTAAAGCTCTATTATTGTTTCCTTCTTTCAGTAATTAATTTATTAATATTCTCGAAAAAACTTAACTCAAGATATTTTTTGTTCTTATTCTAAATATAGAAAATTAATTTTAAAAAATGTGAGGAAATGTTGATAAATATTTTGTCACATTTCATTTGAATGTAGTGTTAATTGAATAGTTCAAATATTTTTAATTGCTTTGTTAATTATGAATCTATTACTATTACTTTTTTGTATTGTATTTTCGTCATATCTACTTCTAGTAATTTATTACATGATTTTAATCATTATATAAATGAAATGATTCTTTAGCATATTTGTTTGAAATAATACTATTTTATTATAGCAAAGTATTATGATTCATTATTTTAAATTAAATGAAAGATAAATCATTACATATCTTTTATTTTCCACTTTTTAGGAATTCAAACCATTTCAGCAACTAAGAAAAATGAAAAGAAAACGCTTGATGAAGATTTTTTCATATTTCTTAATTAACTTCAACAATAGTAAAGAGAAAAAATTCAACATTAAACTTGCTAATTATAAGTTTCTTCTCCAAGAAAATATTATACTTTTGATTATAAAATAAAAATAAAAAAATCTTAACATCTGTGAAATAAATGACTTAGAAATGTGTTTGGAGTTGAAAATTAAAAATGATAAGAAAAGGAATAAAGGAAATAACTGTTTTTTTCTTCACTTTTTGCATGAAAAGTGCTTCACTTTTTCATAAAAAAAACAATCCATTTCCACGTATGATGCTAAAATCCTCTATAAAATATTTCTTAATTACACAAAACTTATGAGCAATTTTTAATGAAAAAAATGTGTAAAAATATTTAGGGAAAATATAATTATTTTTTAATCGCTGGAAAACCCTATTATATCTTTCGTTAGATAGTAGATTCCTTATTAGTTAAAAAAAGGTTGTTACTTCATGTAAGCATTAAAAAATATATTTTCAACTAAAAATAAAGCACCTAAAAACTATGAATGTTTAGTTTTTCAAAAAAATAAAGGATTGACCAATTTTTTATATAAGAAAGATCATTCGCACAATTCGCTGAATTCAAATAACTTATTTTCTTTTATGGACAGACAGCTGAAAAAATATGTTGTGCATCGACTTTTCTGGGGTTTTTTAATGGAAAAAAGAAACCTTTTTCGAAGATAATATATTTTTAATGCTCTTTCAAATAAATTACAATTACTTACATACAATTTTTATATTAATACAAAAAATCAAAGGAAAAGAAGAATAGCTTTCTTTAAAAATGGAAGTAAGTAAAAAAAATGAGTGGAAAAAATAGATATTTCTGTCTTATCGAGCTATGCCAAAATATTTTGTAGAATATATATACAACCAATTTTAATCCATCGGAATATGTACCAAATAAAATGATCGAACTTATAGTTAGAAGAATTGAATCTAATGATGAACACTCTTACATATGCATACATACACACAAAGATGAGAACACACGTTCACACACACACACACATAAGCACATACGTCACATATACACATGAGCACACACACGTATGCACATCCACACACAAGCACACACGTACACACACACACATAAGCACACACACACACGTTCATACACACACATGAGCACATACTTACACATACACATGAGCACACCCACACGTATGCACACCCACACACAAACACATGAACAAACACACAAGCACACATGTACGCACACACAAGCACACACACACACACACACACACACACACACACACACACACACACACACACACACACACACACACACACACACA
>JAOUZG010007994.1:2090486-2119731 GCA_026289955.1 Argiope argentata | reverse complement strand
ACACACACACACACACACACACACACACACACACACACACACACACAACAATTGAAGAAAAATAGTTCATTACATGCATATATGCAAAATTAATTCAGAAAATTAAGGTTGACCTTACAAAAAGTAAAGATTATGATTTAATTTTTCTTAAAATCAGAAATTTTTGCACAACAATATTTTTAAAGAAGAAACTCATCGCCAAATACCACTAATAGTTTTAATAATAATGAATGTTATGTGAGCTCCATGGTTTACCCAGCTGTATAATATGAAGAAGAATTTAAATCAGACAAATAAATATGTATTTATTTTTTTATTATTGTAAAGAATATATATATAATTGCTTTTTAATTTTATTTTCTAAAAAGGAAATTCAGAATTCGAAGACAAATTTTATGTTTATACATTACAACTGGATAAGTCAAATTTCCAAAATGTTGCTCTTTTGAGAATTTTAAAGCATTCGTTTTTGAAAATTCCTTATCTCTATATTAGTATTTCTTTCTTTCGAGAAAAGAAGATAGTAAAAGAAATTAGTTCAATTTTCAGAGTTTCAGAAGCAGTTTCAGAATCGAAGTACCAATGCAGCATTCCCTCGAGGTTTATAAAAATACCTTTGATTCCCTTACGAATAAAATCTTTGCAAAAGCCGTTAAATGAATTTCAAGAAACGCTGAAACAAAATTCAAAGTTTTGGCATAACAGCTCTGAAGAAATATAGATAAATCTGAAAGGGATATTGGCTAAATATTGTCTTGGTTAGACTATTTTATTCATATTTTTAGAAATATAATTGGTCTATGCAAGGAAAAAGGAATTAACTGGTAATTAGTGATTATATGATGGTGGTATTAGATGATACAAACATTTTTAAATTAAGAATAGTTATGGTTAGTTTCATTTCAATTTTTGACAGTCAATAAGCACTAGTCTATTTATTTTCATCTATCTCTTAAAGACTACTCCAATCTATAATTAATTTCATATCAAAAATCAATTTACCCTTATAAAAATAGCTTTTAATGACACTAGCCCATGAAATAAATTAAAACTATTTCAGAATTAACAATAAACAAGTTAAATTAATTTTATTTAAGCACTGATTTTTGAAATTCAGTAAAATAAGCTAATGAAATATGAAAAAAATGCAAGTGTTAGATTTTATCAGACGTTTCGTATAGTTGCATATATTCATCTAATAGTCATGTATTGTATTACCTCTACTATTACAAAGATGAAGGTTTGTTTTGACACTCTACAAGAACATTGTTGGACATAGGTATTTCGCAACTAATACGTTGCATCTTTATTTTTTAAATTTAGCTTCAAAGTTAATAATAAGTTAATAAAGTTAATAAGTTAAATCGATCTTAATACTTTATGCAATAACATTTGTGTAAACTTTTAACGTTTTTCATCATAATTTCAGAAAATTTTTATGTACTTTCTCGTCCTTTTAACATTTGAAAAAGTCATATTTTAATATATTTTAATAAAATGGGGTACAAAAAGTAATTTCCTGTCCTCTTAACATTTAAAAAGTCATACTTTAATATATTTTAATGGAATTAATTCAAATCAGAGCAGGTTTTTAAATTTATTTTTAATAAATCAAGAAATATATTTGAAGCACTTTTTTAATATATTATACCATTTCAAAGAAAATCAAGTTATTTTTTATTGTTAGTACAAATTTTTATTATTGAATTTTACGTTCATGGTTCTTTATTATGGGATGAAGTTACTGAGTTACTCTTCAAAAAAAGTTAGGTCTATATTTTAATTCTTGATTTTTAAACACACAATTTTAAAAGTATCTATTGTTCTCACCTATAATGTAAATGGATTTCTAAGAATTTATTATTGTTCTTATTGTTTGAAAATTATTTTTCCATTGTAGTCCAAAAAGTGTTTGCTATTGAATGAGAGATGTACACAATAATCCTCTGAGATTTTGCCTAAATTATGAAAATAATAATCTTTACTTCACATAAAAGAAATTGCAAAAAGTTAAGGACACTGTATATAAAGGTGCCAGGCTTTTAAAATACATTTTGTAGTACACATTACAAGTCTTTAAAAAATGAAACATTTAAAATGCTTTAGTATGTGTGATGCAATATATTTAATTAAACATTATTGTAATTATTATTTCAACTAACCAGTTTGTTGAAAAATGCATCTGTAATCACAATAAAAGAAATACAAACTATTGGAAGTATTTTTAATTGAAATGAACTCGAATACCTCGATACATTCCGTACTATTTAAATATGAAATAAGTCAATTAGCATATATTTTCCTTAAAACCCTTTAGATAGACATTGCATCACATCCGTCACTTATTCATTAATTTCATAAATGCTATATACGTGATGTTATGCCATTTAATCAAAATTTAATTTCCTTCAAAATGTTAGCTACAAATTAATGGATTTTTTAAAAATCCTTTTTATATATATTATGGATTTATGGATCTTTGGATTTATATAACGCGGGAGCCAAAGATGACCATGCTGTTCCAAAACAAATCGTACGTTTATAATACCATATGGTCCATTAAATAAAATAATTTCTGTAGATTAAAATGCAAATTATTTTTCACACTTATAAAAACAAAGCGCAATAAGCTTATAGGACAAGGATATTAAAATTATGAGTGAAGAGGGGAATGCCATCTCAGGTGTCGTCCTCGTTATTTAATCAAGATTCAATTACAATGCCCATCCCTAATTAGCCCTAGTGTTACATTACAACGGGACGTCAATATAATTAAACTAATTTGATAAACTAAAATAAACTAATTATGACTCCAATTACTGAGAAAATTCTTCTTAATGGTGTAGTGTTGTAACTAATGGCACTTGCCGTGGACAAGCTTCAGCAGATTTTAAGACTAAGAAATGCGTCTCTTTGTTTTACAAGTAGCGCCATTTAGGGCCAAGAGTGCGACTTAGCTACACACACGTCACAACCCTTTTTAGGGGGCGAACTACATTCATGCAAATTCATTCATACTTCTCAGATCGTAATTTAGACCTGGAACAGAGAACGATCACCTCTGTCCCAGTACGCCAGTGATCTTTCTCTTTATACGGAGGACTTTGCGACCACGAACAGGTTTAACGAGTGCCAGCCGCCACACACTCAGGGAATCTTTTGGCCGGTAAGCTTCGAACCCGTAACCTAAGGAGTACGAGTCCAACGCTCCACCAACCAGGCCATCCCAGCCCATCTTCTTAATGGTAGTCATATAAAATGGATAAAATTTGTAGCTCGGTATCTATAATAAATTATAATCGGTACCTATGCCTTGGAAGGCATTTTCGGGGAAAGTGACTACCCTTACCACCAAACCAATGCAGTGACCCTCTTCGCTTGATCCCCAGCAGAATAACCACTCAGTTGGCTAACTACCAGCTGATTAGTACAAAGTTGGTCCTTAGTGTCGGCCCGTCAAATGGGTTACCACGCATGGCTAATACATGGGGATATTGGCTGTCCATAAGAAGCGAGAAACAAATGGAGCGGCGAAAGCTTCTCATGGGTAGCTCCCTCACTTGCCGTTGAGGGATATAAGAATAAAGCAAACAGCAGAAGGCGTGAAGGAGAGTAAACATAAAAGGGTGTTAAGATCCCTAGGAGTCTCGGAATTGGGACATCCGTACTCACCTATAGTAGGTGAGCACCTTAGGGGGTTTACATACATTATGGGGGAATATACCAAATGTATATTCTTTTAATTGGTAATTTAAATTCTATTTGGAAGTGATTTGAATCTTTGTTGAAAGAATGTATTTGCCTCATGATAAAAGCTAACCATTTGAAATTCCATATGAAATATCATTACTTACTACATATAATATAAAATAAGTCAGTTAACATAAGACAAGGACAAATGGTTAGATATCGTGTTCAAATTTTCTTCCTATATTCTCAAAAGCAAACAAAATCAAAAATTTAAAAAAATCTCTCGATTGCTGAGATTTTAAATTTCATTTTCTTACATTTCGAGCAAATTGCTCCGTCAAGGAAATAAAATCAGCTATGCATGAATCATTTTCTTCCACCATGTCATTTCATTCTTCTGCTATCCAATTTTACTTCACTATAATCAATTGCGAATGGTATTATAACCATTTTCCCTATTCAAAGAATTGTGTCCGATAAAATAAAAAGAAATTCCCTCAAAAATTATAAAAACCAAAAATAAAATCATCATTAAATGCCTTCAGCCGAAAGATTTTGAAGTATAGATAGACGTAGAAGTCTGGATAAATCTTGTTATTCTAAATTCTGTAGTTTTTACTGAAGGAGATGATGATGTATTTGTCTTTTAAAAAAGATAGATATTATTTAATGTTTTGTATAAATGTGAAATAATGCTATCATTAATTAGAACTTTCAAATAATTGTTAAGATGTTTTGTTTCGTTTAAAAGAAACCAATTGAAGTTTATAAGACTTATAAATTTGTAAGAAATTAGAATAAAATACTTAAAATCTTTTAATTTAACATTCAAAATTTATTCATAAATGTTTATACATTCATACATGCGTAATGATATTTAAAAAATAATTTAACCTTAATTAATTTCTTAATTTTTGGCCTAATTTAACCCATGTCAAAGTCATTCTAAAATATTCTCTTATTTCCCGCTCCCATTCCACAGAAGAAACGAATTGTGAAGAAAAAACAAAAGAAACAAATGGAAGTTTATAAGATCTATAAACTTGTAAGAAATTAGTATAAAATACTTTAAATGTTTTAATTTAGTATTCAATATTCATAAAATTTATACGTCATATGTAATGATATTTTAAAAATTAATTTATTCCTAATTAATTTCTTAATTTTTAGCTGAATTCAACCCATATCAAAGTGATTCTAAAATATTTTCCTATTTCCTGATTCCATTCCACTTTTCAAATTAATTTAATAAACTGAAGCTTTTTAAAAATGCTGCGTCATCGGTCCCCTAGTGCCGTATGAAGGGATAGAGAAATGTTGATGTAAATAGCATCTTCTAAAGGATCTCTACGTTCTCCTAGTCAAGATCGGCATGTGTGAGAATTTCTGCCAGAATCGGCAATTGTTAGATTTATTAGAATCTCATGGTATATAAGACCAGAGATAATTATTTTCGATTTTTGTACTTTTACTGCTTTTGTTCTGTGCTGTGTGATTGCAGGACTCATTCGCACAGTTTGTACATAATGCATGTCTTTCGAGATGCAATAAAACAAACTTTAAAAATTCGAAAATCATTTTTCTGTCTTCTAAGCTGCCTTCTGCTTCAAACACAAAATAATGTGTTATATATATATAATTTTTATAATTTAAAATGAATTTAAATTTGCCAAAGAATTAAAATACTTCCCAAGGATTAATATTTTTACTGTTTGAATTTCTAATAAATCCTTGTCCATTTAACTATACATTAGACATGCATGACAAGAATTAGATAGAGACAACTATGGTGCACTTACAGCAAAGAATATAAAATCAAGAAAGTAACAAAATTAAAAGAGGTAGTTATTATTCCAGATTAATTGATAAGTTCAATAAAAAGTTATTTCATGAGATAGAATTGGTAACTTTATGTTTCATTTTAATTTTGCTTTCTCATTCTCATTTGTTACTGTATTAAACTGCCCACTTTCTTTACTGTTATAACAAAGAAAGTGTCTACAAGAAATTTCTAGAGCGATACATCAAAGTAAAATACAGTTTATGTAATTAATTGCATTCAATGAGAAATGATGTAATTATTTGCATTCTACGAAAAAAATATGTAATTATTTGCATTCAAAAAAAATCTGTAATTATTTGCATTCTACGAAAAAAATATGTAATTATTTGCATTCTACGAAAAATGATGTAATGAATTCAGCAAACTATATGATTCAATTCATTATATCTTCACATTATTCTGTCGTTTGTTAACAAAATCAAATCAATATTATAAACAAATATTGCAAAATGATAAATGCAAGAATAAGTAGCCAAATACTTAAAAAAGAAGCAGATTATTTAATAGTATTTCTGTAAAGGAGAGTTTACATTTAGATACTGATTACAAAGAAGAAGAAAATGATTATTTGACTTTTGCTGCTACGTAAGGAGAGAATGCTTAAACTTCGTCTTAACACAAATATTACTGCTCCTGGGGCTTTGTTTCATTTTAAAGTTAGCTTTGGTCGATTTAATTCTGACTACATTAAATACAGCTAAAGTGAATCATGAGATAATCAATGGCAAAGTAGGGGTATAAATACAAGCTTAAAAATAAGCCACATTTTATTTTCACTTTTGCTAGACTGTAGGGACAAACGACTGAAATGAATTAAATTATAAGGTTTTCATATTAGAAATTTTAATTATTTATTTAAAATAAATACATATCCCAAGAAACTTAAAGAATTTATCTTTAGTTATTCTGGTTTGATTTTTTTGTACAAATATACTTTTGAAAAAGGAAATATCTGAGTGAAGATTTATTGTTTCCAAATTTAAATTAAAGAAAATTTTAAAGAAATTTTTCTTTTCTACAATATAACTACAGAAAAGTTGTAAGACAGAATTTATTTTTCAATTCATTAAATGCTACTAAATTTAAAATAGTTACACTTTGTAATGCAAAATTGCAGTGCAAAAATTCCCAAATATTTGGTGAATTTTTAAAAAAGAAATGTTAGCAAATATTTTCAATTGTATATTGCTTTCTTTTTTTTGCATATGAAAGACCACCCTTTTTAATTTTTCATCAAATACTTCATCATTGTGATTTTCTTCCATTATTGAAAAAGTAAAGATGAGATATTCTGCTTATTATTTGCTCAATTCTTGTGAGAAATCAGAAAGGGACAATACTTTACAAAGAAAGACAGAGTTTAGTTTGAAACAGACAAGGCATTTATTTTCTAGTATACAAAGTATGAATAAAATATTTCAATAATATAAAAAATGAATTCGAGTTTCGACAAAAAGTCATATTTCAGCATCCATCTATTATTAAAAAATTTATTACAATACAGACAGACACATAGAAAAGGAATAAACAAATATTATTCAGTCCTGTAAAAGGCGTTATATAAAAAGTGTATTTTTTGCTTTTTTTATTTATATATAATATTAAAAATTAAAATTAAAAGTGGAATTCTACTATAATAAACTTCTAACTTTAACTTCTTTTCTGACTTTATAAACCAATACTGTACACTCCTGAGTTTCTGGCTTAATGAAGCAGATGGGCCGGTCAAATTTCCATGAACATTTCTTTGCGCACCAATATCATAAGGGAAGATTTGGTTCAAAACTCATTGGTATAATGATACGTATTTTCTTAATTCTTATTGAGTAATAAGCACTCCATTTATCTCAAGCTTCGTAGAAAGTGAATGCAACCCAGTTAAAAAAAACACAGTTATTTTATATATGTAAAATAACAGTAACCCGCACGGCATTTCTGGTGACATAGCATCCAAGAAGGCAGACTTTAAAATTAAGCCTAGTCTCCACCCGATATGGCATGTGCACACTACGCAACATCAAACAAACATAAAAATATATTTAAAAATGATCAAAAATAGCTGCAAAACAAATTTTTATAGTACACATTCAGAAATATTTAGACTTATACAAAGGCAAAAATATTATATGTCCGTAGACAAAACACAGAAAAACATTTCGCTCTTCAGAAGATTCATTCTGTCTCCCTAATTCAGTTGCAGTGCGATTTAAAAAAAGACGGTTATTTCGCTCATCAAAAGAACCTAATTCCTTAAGTGTGGGCATTATTTGCCAGATATTCGCTAACCGAACGTATCTTTCCTCTTCATTTTCCTTATCTCGCAACTAATGAAGCCTTTTGGCATTTAATGTATTCGGCCAAGGTTGCATTTCCTTCTTTTCGGCATAATGAGATTTGAACCGATCTTTACAATCGCACGTAAACAAAGAAATGTATCGAATATGAATACCATAGCTCTTGCTATTTGCACATGAGCAGTTTGAGTACATAAAATCCCCTTTTTTATCTCAATATAAACCCCTTTTTATTTTGATATGACTTTAATGCATTGTAACCTTTTCCAGTAAATGTTATGCGAAATTGTTTAAATGTCTCCAACATCAATTAAGTATTTCTTGAGTTTTTGTATTACAAACATACGGACACTTTCAGTAGATTTCATTTTATAATACCTATAGATAAACTGTACTGCATATTTTAAGAATTTATAAATTAAAAAGTAAGTTAATTAATTTAAACTGTTCACATATTACTATAGATTCTATAATAATTAACTCAAAGCCATGAGCAAAAAGTCAAAACAAATAATTGAACCTATTTCTTAAAAAAATTAACTCGAATTGATTTAATTTTTCACTGATAAATGATTACGCTGATATGATGAGATAACCCTAAGATAAGTATCAAAATTTACAGTTTTTAATTTTTATTAGATGAACACTTCTTCATTTCAGTTCGTAGCAAAAGCCAGCTTCCAATGCTTCGGCAATATTCGGCCAAACCTTCCTCATTTAATTACGATAAAAGGAAACTACGCCAATCGTATCAAGAGTGTACTGTACGCAAAATAAACTTATCTATTTTCTCTGTATTTTAAAATTTTATATTACGCTATGACATTTAAAAAATATCCATCGTATCCATTAAATGAAAGAAATTATTCTCGTGATATTTAAAATTTCTGAAAATACTGGAAAAACTAAATACTAATGATCACGTGAATGCTTTAATCGCATTCCAACCCCTCTCTTTACAAGGCAGTGGAAATGAATTCGTTCGTCTCTACAATCATTGTGCTGTAGCGAAATCATCTGATAAGAAGCTGGCGGGATAAGTGAACGAAGCAAAAGGACATGGAACTGTCGATGAATAAAATGATAAAAGGATCCATGATTTGCCTGCGATTCAGTGGAATTGCTCTGAAGTTCCGCTGAACTTATTTACTTTAATGAATGTTTAATTGACTTCACTTGCAACAGCGTGCTGATTTCAGCGGAGCTCATTTTTCTTAGGGAGTAATTAGCTGTAGTGGAAAATATTCTATAGTGCTCTCTGCCCGCGACTTATTCATATATTTTTGTGCGCTATGAGGTTGGTCGCAGTTAAAATGTGTGAGATCAAAATAATTCTCTTTTAAAAGCTGTAAGGACACTAAAGAATGCGACACTTTCATAGAAAAGATAAAGTCGTAATAAATATGTAATTTTTTCCAATAAGTTTTTCTTACAAATGGAATATATAATATAATGTTCTGTCTATCCCGTATTCACATACTTTTCTGTGCTTTGTGATTAATCATAATTAAAATGTGTGCTACGGAAGGTAGTCACTATTAAAAGCTGTAAAAATACTAATGAATTCGTCATCTTCATAAAAGAGATAAAGTAGTAATAAATTTGTAATCTTTTCCAATTATATTTTCTCATATAATATAACCAACGTTAAGACAACTAATAAAACTTATATGATTAATTGTTGAAGTTAATATTTTTGAAATAAGATAAATTGGAAAGAGGTTGAGATAAAAAGGGGATTAAAAAAGCTAAATGTAGAAATAAAACGCTGATTAAACGCTTAATTGTTTCATTTTCTTTATTATATAATAAGATGACACCTTTTATTTTAGGAATATTTTCTTAATTTATTTCAAATAGAAATCCATTGAATGCATGACTCATCTCCATATTTTGAATTATAATCGTTATGAATGGTTTATTTTTAGCTTACAGCTATTAAAATTCAGTAAATCGATGCACGTACGGCATACGGACAAAATTGTTAAGCGGTTAATCACAAGAAAATTACTTTCATGTTATATTGTAAGCACTAGTGCTTTTAGCTTACATTCAAAAGGATTTTTTTGGTTTACTAAATAATAACTTAAATTTATTTCTACGGAATTTTTATTATTTTATACGGAAAAGTATGCTTCATCACATAATTCTATTATTATTTTTTTATATATAACATAAAACCAGCAAAATGTAAATACTGTGATAGTCAAAAAGTTACCAATTCGAGATTTTTTATTCGTCTCGATATTTTAAAAACTTTACTAACTCCTTTTGAATTTTATCTGCCTGTCTCTATATGATAAATCAAAAGCGCCTTGATCTTGAAAAATAAAATTTGATATATTATCTCAATACCAGGTTTGTAAATTGTCTTAAAATTTTAAATAAATCCCAAGCGTATCTGCAAGATTATCCAATCACAAAGGAGTAAGGTGACGACAAAGTAGATTTAATTTGGTATTCATGTTGAGAATCTAAAGTACAGATTCCTATCAAATTTATCATGAAGTTGACCATATATTTTTTCTGATTTTTACACGTATATAAATACAATCATACGAAAATTCAAATACTTATATAAATGATTTTTGAAATGAATAAATGAATTATTAAATTTGATCGGTATGTGATCCTGTTAAAAAAAGGATACAAATATGTGTGAAATTCGTTCGAAATCCAATTGAATGGCTAGAATACATTCTACATTTTCAGATATTTTTATTTTAAATACATAATAGCGATTAATCTGAAAAAAAAACATCAAAATTTCTTACATATATAAAAACATTTGATTCCCCCTAAAATATGTAAATTTCATATTTATTAATTAATTAGTATCAAATAATAACATGTTGTTTTCCTTAAAATCTTAGCAATGTTACTGAGGAAAAAGGATAATGATCCACCAGAAAATAACGAAATTGAAAAAGAAAGTACTACAATTTTCTCAGGGAATTTCTAATGAAACTAATTAAGCAAATTTCATCCTAAAATTAAAAAAAGAGCGTAACCTTCGAGCCTGGGGACAAATAAACTATTTTTAAATTGATTCTTCTTGTGCCTCTTTATCAATTAAAATATTATAGTTTTACAAATTTAATGCTCTTCTTTTTTAACTAATTAAATTGTTTAATATAATTTATTAAAGGAAAAGGAATTTTAATTTAATAACTATACACCCTAATCCTTATTTAGTACTTAACACCAATATTTCTTTTTACAAACAAGTTTTAAAAAATCTTCAGAAATATTTGTTTTCAGCCTATTAAAAACACATAAAATCCGTTAAATTTTTTTTGTTAATAAAATATCTGCAGGTCTGAACAATTTTATAGCTTTGGATTTAAAATTAATTGAAGAAAATTTTAAAGAAAGAACGAATTATATAACATAAAGCAGACCGAAAAAATCGTTCTCAGATTGTTACGTTTTTAAGACCATTTTTTAATCTAGCTTCTTTCTTGCAGAGCATTGATAAATTATAAAGTGGTTTTCTTTATTCATGGAAACAATTTGCATTCCTTCTTCCCTCTTTCTTTTTGAATTTTCATCTTTAATTTAGACAAATAAAGCTGTATAATAATGAAGTAAAATATCGTGTATATTTGCGATATAGAATATTTAATTTTCTACAACTTAAAAAATATCTAATGAAACTAATCACTTTCAAAAAGTAACTATTTTTTTTCATCCCAATAATTCAATTAGGTTTTTCTCAATTTTATGTTAGCAAGAGTAATAGTGCCAGTTTTTTTCGATAAATAAAAAAATAAAAATGTGTTGAGATTAAAAATTCTTTCAACACAAGATATTATCTGAAATTTTCTTATCTGTAATTTAATAAGCATGTTTTTTTTAGTTTCTCTCTACTTTGAGCTAAATTTGTAAAATATTTTATCAGAATTAATTCTATGGCAATCCTGTTTTGACAGACACATCAGGTATATATATAGACATGAAAACAAATTTGATGCAAACAAATTTTGAACTTAATTCATAATCTTCAAATTTAAACCTTCAGACAAAATTTCTCTGGCATTTTGAAACACAGAGAAATATAGTAAAAAGTTTATAAAAAAAATTACAATATTTAAAATATTTTAATTATCTGTTATCTAGTGCCAGAAGAAACAAACAAAAAAAGCCTCTCCAAACGTATATTACATAAACTCTATTATTGTTAATATTCCACCAGGAGACTTTGCATGCTTTTGGCGTGCAGTAGTTACAAAACTTTAATATATTTGGCGTAAATTCAGTATTTTTACTGATTTTATAATGTGATCCTTGGTGTGTTTTTGGCAGTTAATCACATGAATGAGGTAATTTCAAAAATTAAATCTGTGTTTTAGACATATTTTTCGAAAATGAATGGAACAAAACTTTGACATAAAACTACATTTGCAATCACAAAAATCACATAGCAAATTTTATATATTTAGAGTTTTTGAGTTATGTTTTGTTTGTATGCTTACAAGTTTATGAAAATGCTAATATATAGGCAGCAAACTTCTTGTTTAAATTTGCCATAGCATTTGATAGGTTGCTATATTATAGATGTTAAATCTATGCGCAAAATTTTATCAATCAATTCATCTTTCCTTTGTAATCATCGTGTTAAGTTATATTCACACAGACGAACATACAGATAATTTTTATATACATTTTGCTGAAAATTTGATGGAAATCTAAAAATTTAGTGTAAAAACAGCATACAAATTTCATCTAACTTGCCCAAATTGTTTCTGAGTTATCTCTGCCGTAGATAAACAAAGGCAGATATTTTCCAACGATATTGTTTTTGAACTCAAGGAGATCTAATACGTGGTAGTGCATCAAAACATGGATTTCAAATCTTTCGACAAATAAAATACTTTCTCTGTACTTCTCATACTAGAAAGTAAAAATTATTCTGATTGTTCAATAATTATATATCTTGCCATCACGTGAAATTAAAATTGTACCAAACGCATATATAAAGAAAACGTTAAGATTTAACATAAAAAAGAATTGGATACATCATATGATTCAAGTTCAATATTCAGCTTTATTTATTTTATTACCTCAAATCCTAAGAAAATTTCATAGTTTAAATTTGGATGAGCACTTTTTCAATACTTCAAAAATCATGGATAAAATCGAGAAGAAAAGATTTCAAACCGGGCTGCTGAAAGTGACATTCTAGTTTATCTTACTTTTTCAGGACTACCTTGAATTTCAAAACGTCATCGAATTCAATAAGCTTCTTGAAGAAATCAGTTTAAAAGTGTTGGAACTTTCTCTCAATTCCCATCTTTGAAAGTTACTGAATATTTCTGCTTAGAGAAAATATTTTAAAGAGTTTTAAATATGCTATAATTTATTTTAAATCAGTTTTTTTTATGTAAAATCATTTAGTTGCATTCAATTTCAATTAAATCACTTCTGTATATATTAAAATAATGATAGAAATAAATGGTTAAAAAACTGTTGTGAAATAAAAAATATAATTTCTTATTTTGCTTATGATAAACTACACATTGAGAGATGCTTTAAGAGAGAGTACCAAATGAATGAAAATAAAGAAACAACAACAATTGTTAACAGTGTTATGTAGAAACTGGTCGGAAGGACTTAGCTAAAAAAATTTGTTTGTTGTATAGTAAATATAAATGTATTACATAAAGGACAAATATTTAAATTTTGTTACACAAAAATCATATTTGTGTAATAATAATCTATCAGAATAATTTTAAAATTAAAGCATTTTTAAATAATATAGCTACTTATATTTATTAAAAGGTTGCCCCAATCTGACTATTCTTTATTTTCAAAATAGCTGTGTGCAAAATTTCTGTCTCCGAGTCGGTCGATCTTCATTGGTGTAGCTTAGTTTAATTACATTTAGGCCCTGTTTTAAAGCAAAACAAGCGCTGTTTTAGGATGGTCCTTGGAAGATTAAATCACGGCCAGGTGACGAGGTCGACACCTTAACTAAGATCTCCTTCTCCACACTCTCAGTAGAGGGACGTGTGTCCCAGAAGAATTTAATTTGCACCAAATTTGTTTACACGACGAATTTTCAGTGGAATCGGGTCCCGAGTCTGAAACCATCCAGTTTCGAAGCCAAGATCTTATTACCAGGCCACCCCGACCCTCGGTCTTCATTGGAGTTTATCAACTGATCAATAGATAAAATAATCAGTTTTACTTTTAATTGGGATTATAAAGTCAAGAAAATTTTTCTAAAAATACTTTACGGTAATTTGTTTATTAACCTTGTAATTTCGAATGATTTTCTCTTTTTTGAAGAATACAATACTCTAAAGGGAGTATTGTATTCTTTAAAAGATTCTAATTTGAGATCTAGCTGAATATCTTGCTTTCTGATATATCTGTGTTTAAAAAAAATACCTATTTGTTAGTAGGCATGTATCAGAAAACAATAACTGAAAAACTTTTTGAATTGGATAGCCGAAGTTTTGTATAGGGATTAGATTGATTTATGTGGAATTCAATTTTCTAAGATTTTGAACAAAACACAGAAAGAAATTTATTTTGTCTAGTCTTTTAAAAACTCTGTCTACCTGGGTTTTGATTATAAGACGAACTCGATGTTCCAAAAACATCAGGTAGATGAAAGTTTTGAGTGAGATGTTTAGCATCTAAAAAAATGATTCTTATTAAGCTGTCAAAAAATCTGCCAAAGGTTTATTTATTTATTTTTTTCGATTTGTGTTGTCGCATACATGTAAAAGCAATTTCACATAAATGGAATAACTTAATTCTATGAAATTGGGTATGTTATTTTGCAACTATAACTATAGATATGTTTACAAATTTTGATTTCACTGGAGTGGCAAAAAAAAACTATCCAAAATTTTTACTAGATAGATTTAGTAAAAATGTTAGGTTCACAGATTCATTAGACTTCATGGCATGATTAAATCTGGTATGCAATTAAGTTTTCCACTTATAACCGATCTTAATGAATGTAAAACAGATATCATTTATATTACATAATCACCTATTATATGTACATCATTATTGTATATCATTTTATAATATATGATGGAAACTATTATTTTTTAAAATATTAACAAAATCATCTTGCAGTTTTGTAATTTCTTGGTGTATAAAATTCCCGAAATTTTAGTTTATTGTATATTCATAATTTTTTTATTAGAATATTCTTTTCAGGGCTGATTAGTCTCAGATTATCCAGCCATATATATTCTAATTCATTTTCCGGTAGAGAAAGAAATGGTGGAGATTCATTTAAACCGTGTTTCAAGTATATAAAGCACAGGTTATGTACAGTTCTTTAGTGTATATTCTACAGATATATGTGCACTCTTTCTGTATACATTATTCAGATACATGTACTTTCCTTCTGTGTACATGAAAAACAGATGACCAAACATTTAGAAATAGCTGGAAGCAAAGTAGGAAAATTATAAGAATAAGAAAAATATGTATTTTTATGTTGGAATATCACTTAATCAAATGTAAGTTTAGCCCATTGGTGTAAGTTAATTTTTACACGTTTTAAATATATACTTTTAAAATTATTCAAAATTTTAATTTGAATAAATTGGTCACGGCCTGTTTTTACGAGTGTAGGGAGAGTGTTATATTCTAGAGTATATGACTAGCTATTTACATGGATGGTAACCTTTTCTTTTCTTATCTTGACTTAGAATTGTTTCATATGTTTAAATATATGAAATGTTCTGTATGTTTCATATATAAAATATTCTATATGTTTAATGTTTCCATATGTCATATCAGGAGGACTCTCTTAGAATTATGTAACTCTGTGCTTTCATTTAGTAAAAAAAATATTGATGTATTAATAAATGTTTACACTTTTTTAAATATGTCTTTCATTAATTATTTTTCAATTTTATGACATTAATTTTATTATTTCAATTTAATTATTTTGTCATGGATTGTTTTTTAATGTAAATGGCTCCTGTAATCTTCTTGATTCGCATTCCTTTGCATTCTTTTATTTTATATCTACGATACCATTACTGAAAGGTGTTTCAGACTCTGCATTGATGTATTATTCTGAATCATCTCAGTTTTCCAAATCACTCTTAGAATTTGCATTTGTATTTTCATTTTCTTTCATATAAATTTTTGCATATAACTTCAATATTTCAGTGGTTTAAATAGATTCAAGATATTATCTGAAGATTTATTGCTCTTAGTTTATCAGTATTTGACCCTAAACCGGAAAAAATCAGAAATATTAAATAAATACTATAAAGAAAGATAACACCTTTCTAAATTATGTCTATAAAATTTCTTCGAATGGCGATTGAAGAGAACTTTGTAGAATCAAATTAATATTTTAAAAGAGAGAAAATATTAAAAAAAAAACTAATACATCAGCGAAACAGCGGACTTCTGAAGTTATGAAAAGAAATAAAATGAAACTAGGAAAAGAAAATAAGTTTCAAAACTGCTTACATTTTAATCTCTCACAAAAAAAAAGATACTTTAAAGGAAAACTCTTATCATTTTAGCTATATTTAGCACCAAATGTATTAATAGTTTCCTATTCCTCCCAGCTTTTGAAGAGTGCAAATTTGAGATGACGTTTTGCTGTGATAAATCTTTCTGAATACTCAGCAACAAAAATGAAAAGTATTGAACTGCATATTAGAAGATTAGTTAATTGATTTTATTTTTCCTTTTCGTAGTATTGATGTTTCACATTGGAGCAATGTATTACATTTAAAAGTAGAAAGTTATCAGAAAGAATTTTAGATTATATATATATATATATATAAAAAAAGATATTTTTCTGCTTTTAAAAAAGCAATATGTTTCTCTGCTTGTGCACTCAAAGGGAAAAATTCAATAGTTTGAAAGATTCTGATGAAAATTACTAAATTATAAAAATTAGGAGGATTTGAGATTTAAAAGATATAAATACCTTTATTCTTTTGGAATTTCTGTATATTTTTTGTTTATTTTCTTTTTTATTATATTTTATATAATTTTTTAGTTGAAAAAATTACACAAATAAACTTCCTCAACATATATTTTTCTTAATTATGATGTAAACACGATTTATGCATATTCTTATACATGGATTATTTATAGAAATTATGATTTATAAACTCAGTAGAAATTGAAGAGCTTTGTCAATTTTCTTAAAACAAACTCTTTCTGTTTCCCAGTTAATTTCTTCTAAAACTAATTTTAACATTCCAGTTATTATAGAAATCTTGCTTCTTCTGCTATCCTCTGTATTTAATAGATTATTGGAACAAGTGCTAATTTTATATTATCTATAGATATATTATTTATAGATATTTATATTATTTATATTATCTTAGAAAGAATTCTAAGGAATTTCTGCAAACCTTTTCTGGATATAGAAATAATTCTAAGGAATTTGTGCTCACCTTTTTTAATATAGAAAAAAATCTAAGGAATTTGTGATTACTTTTTTTATATAGAAAGAACTCAAAGGAATTCGTGCTAACCTTTTTTTTGATATAGAAAGGGTTCTAAGGAATTTGTGATTACTTTTTTTATATAGAAAGAATTCAAAGGAATGTGTGCTAACCTTTTTTTTTTTTTTGATATAGAAAGAATTCTAAGGAATTTTTGATAACATTTTCTTGATATGTCACGGAAAGATTTTGAATTGATCTGCATTATTCACAGTTTGAGAAACCTTAATATAATCTCAAACATATTCAGCAAGTTACATAATAGCGACGCGAAAAAATACAGCACAATACGTAAACAGGAAACTTGTGCCAAATGATACAAAATAGAGAAAGTAAACCAGGGGCTTAATCCCAGTGTTTTCGAATGGCTCAATAAAGAATAAACTTTTTGAAAACTAAAGATCTGTCATTTTACCCATTTCTCAAATTCCCTGAAGGTTATATTTTTACTTTACACCCAACTTCTATCAGGACACTCCCTTTCGCTATAAACGTTCAAACCAGTTCGCGTAGAGCTGATGTTTCAGCGTTCTAATGTTAGTATTTCATTAATTATTAACATTCATAACATCTAATTAGAAATTATTCTTTTCCTTTCATAAAATCTAATTGTTTTCCCAATCACTTCAATCCCTCCTTTTATCAAAAATCTGATTCGAAATTAACAATCTATCAATAACTTCTAAAACAATAAGTAATGCCTAGAATTGAGAAAATATTTATTGCTTTGACTTCGGAAAAATAATAAAAATATATGTTTCCTAATCCATGTTCTTTAATAAAACTGTATATAATTTATTATTCTGGAAAATAATTTCATTAAAAAAAATTCAGCAACAGTAGTTCAAATTTAAAAATCTCAGTTATATAGCGATCTTTTATCTAAATTATATATTAATTAATAATTTTCTAAACCTCAAGTAATAAATGCGCTCTAATATACTTTTTATTTTGATGCAAGTTATATTTTGCAATTTAGCTTTGTTGCGATAGCGAAAGATGAGAATTGTGATACGATTTTATTAGGGAAATCAGTCTGAACAGTTAATTTTTTTTAATGAATGATTTGATATTATTCATTTATATCCTTTTTTTTCAATTCCTGATATTAATTCAAACACACACACACACACACTCTCTCTATATATATAAAGTTCGAATTTTCGATCATTATTAAAATAATTTTAATTCATTCACTCGAGTTCAAATACATTTTTTTTTAAATTTGTAGTGGAAGGCACTCGATGTGAATAAATTTTTTCAAATATTAATCAATCAATTAAATTAAATTAATTTTTAATAGTTTAAAATAGAGAATTTTTAATAGTTTAAAATTTTTTTTAGCAGTTTGTAATGAAAATTGAAATCAACAAGAAATAGATAAATCGGTAAAATGCTAGGTTTTCATTATATTTCTCGTGAAGGTGAAAAATGTGAGTTCAATTCTTGCGATAATCAATCCTTTTTAGATAAATTATTTATATTAATTATGATTATTTAATAAAAAATAACTAAAATAATTTTTTTTGTTGAAATAAGAAGGAATTAACTTAATTTTTTTATAATACTCATTTTTTTTAACTTAGTTACCTTTTTTTGCCGTTTTGATTTAGGTCACATTTATTAGACATTAAACTGTAAGAAAAAACTGGGGCGAAAATATTTATCAGTAAAGGTTTTAGCAGTATTTATTCATTAATACAAAATTTTTAGTCCAATTAAAATACCTACTGAGATTTTAATTGCAATTATGTACATAAATACTTTGAGGCGATTAAAAACGAATCTGGTAAAATGACATTTTTTATATTAATAGAAATTTTATCTATATATTTAAAATCACCCTAAACTATACAAATAATTCGATAAAAAAGTAAATGGAACAACACCTTTCAATACTGAAATATAATAAAACCAATTACAGAAATGGATCGATAAGTTTCATATAGAATTGAGAATGTTACACAAAACGATACGAATTCCCAAAAGGAAACAATCACATTCCATAAAACTTGTTCTTTTCAGGCATTCTTTCTTCCTCCTTGAAAATATATTCGCAGTAGAAAGAATTTTTGAATAAAACAAGTGATTCTGGGACAGAATCACCTTTCAAAATATTCTTGCAGCAGAAAATTCGACCATAAAGTGGCCTTTGCACATTATCCGAAGAATGCAATGGGAAATAAAATTGACTTGACATTATCTCAGCTGACACACTAGCATTTTCTTGATTCTTTTTTCTGAACTGAATTCCTGCTGGCTTTATGTCGGCAAACGCTTTAGCTGGCAGTGCTGCCTAAAGTCAATAGTCTTGATATATGAAGCGTTATTGTGTGGATTCTCCAACGATTCGAAAAAATATTTGAAAAGTATCAACTCCATTTATTCTCATTTTATATGTTTTGCAGGGGACTTCTATGTAAAGTTTTCTATAGCAATGAATTTCATTGCCTAGGGGTGAATTACATAAGGAAAATTGGTTTTTAAAATAATATTTAGTTATTAATTACACATAATCTGATTCTTTGAACTTGAAACAAATTTATAAATGAATGATTATTTCAGAAGATTCATGCTACGATGTAATAAATTACAAACATTTAAATTTCCCATAACTAATACAAAAATATTAAATGTTTTAGTTTAGTTATAATAAACATTTTTTTAATGTAGAATCATTGAATTTTTTCTCGTTTTATATTAATTGAACAAAGAATCTTTAATGTTGAAACAAATTCATAAATTAATGATTATGTCAGAAGATTTATGCTTTCTATGTAATAATTTATACATATTTAAAATTTCCAAAGCTGAAAAATTAATAAAATATAAAATATTTCAATTCAGTTATATTAAAAAAATTTAATTAAGCAAAATCATTGTATTTTTTTCATTTTATATATATCAATTGTACAAAGAATCTTTGATGTTGAAACAAATTCAAAAAATAATACATTGTTTCAGAAGATTTATGTTGATGAACGAGATTTCGATATAATAAACCACACATATTTAAAGTTTTCAGAACCTAATTAGTTCATAAAATATTAATTGTTTTAGTTTTATAATTAATAAAAATCATTGAACTTTTTTTTCATTTTCCTTATATCAATCGCTAAGGTTGAAAAATATTGATAAATTAAAGATTTTTTGAGAATTTTTATGTGGATAGACGTTTTTCGATATAATAAGTTACAGATGTTTAGAATTTATAAAACTGAATTTAATTTATAAATATTAATTGGTTCAATTTAATTATAATAAACACTTTTTTATAATTAGGAAGAATAATTGATTTTTTTTCTCGTTTTGAAAGTGACAATAAAGAAAAAAATATGTGGATACTTTTAACCTACCTTTATTTCGGGTTTTTTTCCTGTATCTCTCTAATTTATTCCATAGGGTGTTTGATAGTTTTTGTTCCAATCTTTTTTTAGTGATTTTTGCATACAAATTTTTTAATTAAATTTTGCCATTGCATTTTTTATATGATTTTTGAACAGCAACAAACTGAAATCATTTGTTAAATATAATGATCTTATAAAACAACCACTCCTGTGGTTTCAATTACCACAAATAAAAATACTGGAATCTGAAAGAGGCAACACAATTTATAAGACTCTATTTCTTTGCGAAGAAACAAAAAAAAATATTTTACTGGAAAAAAAGGAGAAGAAAAAACTTAGATTTTCTTTATTTCTTCTAATTTATTTATGCAATTAATAACATGATTTTTTTCTTATTTAATAACTTGAAAACAAGCAAAAAAATCCCAAGTTCTTTTTTGTTACGAGAGCCTTAAAAAACTTTACCATTTAATTATCAATTTAGTAAAAAATAGGAATTATGACAAAATAGTGTAGAAAAATGTGATATGAACAAAATATTAGAATTATTTTTATCGTTGTACTTTTGTATGAAATATATTGGCACTCACCTTAAAAATATTGCTTTAATACATAAGTTTTAAGATTTCCTTAGTACAAATAAATCTTAACAAAGTAGATTAATTCCTTTCAAATTAGATTTTTTCGACTATACAAAGGTTAGTGTAATTATTAACAAATTTTGTGTAATTATTAATCTTTTAAATAAATGTATATTAAAATACAAAAATATCCTCCTAAAAATAGACCTCCGAACGTAATCGGATACACACTGTCATTTTGCACTTTAAATTCATTTGGTTGTAGAGATGATATCAAAGGAAGTTTAAAATTCTGCTTTTGAATTGCTTTTGAAAATTCTTATGAAAAAGAGAACAGAGATGTGTATGAGAAAATAATTTCATTTGTAATTAATTTAAGATAATAAATATTATGAGATTTAATATAAGATTTTTTATTGATAAGAAGAAGGAAATATAAATTCTAAGATTTGATAATTCAAAGTTTAGTTTCTTTTAAAGACTTTAAAATCTTAATGAATTCCTTAGATTATAGAATAACTAAAATGTTGTTAAAAACCTAAACTGCAATCAATTTCTTAACAATTTTTTTAAACCAAAGCCCCAATGAAATCAATAGAATGGGATAATTTGAGTTCTCATTGAAAATTTGCTGAAGTAGTCGGGGCACCTCAAGGCTTTCAATTCAGCACTTTTAAAAGATATTGCCTTTTAAGTACACCTTTACAAATTAAAGTCGAGATATATTGATTGCCTTTAATGAAACTTGTTCCCTGAAGAAACAATCTCTGATAGATACACCGTGAAAGTCAAATTATAACACACCTAATTGCCAGCTCATGTTACATTAACTCTGATAAGTTCAGTCAAAATTAGAACGAAATTTTAAACTAAGCTTTCATTTTACAAAATTTAATAATTTCGTGCTGATTTTGCCAAATATCGAAAGTGAAAAATAGGAAATTAAATTTTAGAGAATAGTTTCTTTAGACTTCTTTTACTTCATCTTAAAGGAACATAAAAACTAAAACTTTTTGAAGTTTTTGTAGAAATAATTCTGCTTCCAATTTCGTGGATATTAACAGAAATGCTCTATAACACCCGATATGAAAGATGATGAACGGTAAGTGCTCCCTTAGGATCAGAAATAAATTATTAAACAAACTAAATAAATTTCCCCAAAACTATCGAGAAATTTCTGGGGAAGAATTATTACTAAAAGGCAAAGCGTATTCAGAATCATCTTTACCAAGGGTAAGTAAAAAGAAAAAAAAAACTGAAAGTCGAAATTTTTTTAGCTTTTTAAATGCATATTTTTGCAATTCAAAAGTAGTATTTAGTTAGATTATAATGCCATGTAAAAAATAAAAAGATGAATCATTTTGAATGTTTAAGGCATTAAGTAATAATTAAATATGTGAAAAGATCTGTAAAGTTAGGTTGATAAAGTAAATTGTATCGATAAATTGGGCTATGAAAATTATTCAATTGTATAATCATTTAATAATAATTAAATTGAATTAACACAAAATCACCTTTAATCTGCCAATCTGTGTAGACACTGAATTCTTTTATAATGATCGTCAATATTTCAGAGAATAGTAACTAACAGCAATAAATCCCGTTCCATAAGTGGTACATACAATTAGTTATAGTGCCAGAAGCTTCTCATTTTCATATCGGAGTTGCCCTTGTTGTTTGTAATGGCACTTGTCATGGAGAATCTCACTGAAGCAATCAGCGAATTTATCCAAGGGCGTGTCTCTTCTTTTAAGTATCGCAAACTAGCGCCAAGCTACTCACTCACCACATTTGCTTGCAAAACTCCTTTTAACCGGGAAGCACATTAACATATCTCGCCAATAGAAAAGATGAAGAACAGCCCTTCTCGAACCGGGACTCGAACCTTGGACACTAGATCACATGGAAGATTCTCTATCTCTGCGCCAGGACGTCGACATGAGTTGTCCTTAAGAAGGCAAATTAAAATGAACTAAACGAGATTATTTTGAACTTATAATACTACTTCCTTAGTTAATTTAATTCATACTGAAAACGAAATTATTGAATTTAAAACTAAATTTAAAATGAAATGTACACTACTACTGATCATGAGACGATGTAAATATTTATAACCCCATAATTACGTTATGTCGTTATTAGGCTTCAATTTAAATAAAGACAATGCTAAAAATTTACAATGAAATTCTTGATGAAGTGGTGACTATCAAATTATTGAAGCATATTTCAAGAATTTATCCTTTCTTATAACGTTTCAAATGTTACAAAGAATGAAGCTTTATCTTAACAATGAACTTTATTCCTTCCCAGACTTAGGCGTATTTTGTTTGTTTGATTTTAATGAACACATTTCTTCAAATGAACTTTCCAAAAGCGGAAGCTTATCTAATTGCCTTCATTAATTATTATTATTTTGTTATTATTATATTCTTATTTTAAATATTAGAATACATTTACTTATATTTTCAAATACTGCTAATTAAATTAATAAGTTATAGATTAATCCCAGATTATAATTCTTTTGAGTATTTACTTGCAACTCAAGTTAAACAACTTAATACATCTCTTGCATAATAATTTCAAGCTTCATTATTTGTTGACCACGCATTTTTGCAGACACAAAGATTTTCTAAAACTTCAAAAGACTGCTCAAAAAATATCATAAATCCCTTCATAAATCAAAATAAATATTGCTAAAAGCACCGATAATGTATTTAAGATAAAATATGGATTGAATAAATACTAATGTTTCTTAAGTGCTTTCTTTTAAGAATTTTGTTCCATAAAACGTAGAAGAATATTTTCATTTTCAAAAAGCAACTTTTCTTGTAATTTTAATCACATTTACACAAATGCAACAACAATGAATGCAACAGTGGGATGAAAATCAAATTAAATTAACTCATCGGATAATAAAAGCTGTTGTGATTTAGCGAATAAAACTCTGTTAACTTATTTTTAATGAACGTATTTCAAAAGGAATGTCTCAAAACTAATTTGTTTACGTCTGTTACTTAAATGATTTTACATTAAATTAATAACACACAAAAGAGATTGAGTTAATGGAAACATTTAAAGCAAATTCCTGAAAATAACTTTTATAAAACTGAATAATATCTGAATTATAAAGAAACAAAAAATTCTGAATGAATAAAGTTACTTCTATAGAATATAAAACGATTTTTTTATTTCTTGTTCAAAATAGATAGAACATAAAAAGATTTTGAAAATATTTCGTTGATTATTTTTAATTCTTTTGAATTGCTCTAATAAAAAGAAAGTTATAAATAATTTCGTAAAAATTGCTAAAAATAGAATTTGTTATAGTATAACGATAGATTTCATTTCAAGTTTTTGTTTGCCTTAATTTGTGTTGTGTTTATTGATGCTTATTAGATGTTTTTCGGTAACAAAACTTTGATGATTATTTAGCATCAATGAGCCAAGCAAATTCTGTATTTTATTTTAAAATAAAGCAAATTTATTTTCTCTTCATATTATTTTATAGTGATCTTGACCATTAGATAAATTATAAAGCTAAGAATTACTTTAAAAAAATAAAACCTGATATAGTTTTGGGATATTAGGCTTAACATCAACTATAACATTTAATTTAATACATTTATTTTTGGGGATCAATAAAATAAATTATACTTTTTTAAAGCCTTATATGTCACAAGACATCTTCTTATCACAACTGCAGCATCAGTTATCAGTTCTGGCAAACCTTAGATTTTATATTATGATAATACATTATTATTCCTCGTATATGTACTGTAGAGTATTGTAACTGACAAAAAAATTCAAGCACCAAATTTTGATGAATCACCATATTTTAGACGAGAGATCGAAAAACAAATTTTTGGAAAATGTCCTTCTGTACAAAAATGATTTGAACAAGAAAGAGGAAATTTCATATATAATCTTTACACGAAATTTTAGTCTTCTGTAAAATATCAGAAAATTCTATTTAGAGGAAGAATGTATGTCCGGTTGTTCGAACATAAATTATCACTATAATTGCCAAACGAAAAGGACTGATGTATAAAATTCTGTACACTGATTTAACATCAATACATGCTGCACCAACAAAAAAGGATTGATCGCCTGTTGCTCTGCACCTCTGAAATAATTCAAAAAGCAAATGACTTAAATATATTAAGTTTGGTATGAGATTTTAAAACTGCATATGTAGTTTTACGTCTAAGTTTAATTTGTTGGTAGAAAAACGCTTTGAAACACTAATTGGATTTTTGGATGCTATTAAACACATTCCAGGGATTATTCGCCAAATTACTTGCCAAGGATCGCACTATAGGTCAAGTATAAATGATAAATTCTTGTATTATTCATGCACCATCATTTCATGAGAGGCATTGAAGCTTTGTTAGAGTGTACTCGAGAAAGGTTTAAGGAGGTTACCCCCACTGGTTTGAAATGTGAACTTCAAAATAATATTTTCAATAGGAAGTACCATACTCAAAGATAGACCGAGAGAAATAATTTCAAACATGTTTTTCATAACTTCTTTATCGAGATATTTCTTAATATCTCATGTTCGAATTTTGGACAATAGAACTTTTTGGAAATAGTATTTTTTCTTTAACAACTTCATATATAAAAGAGAAAGAAATACTAATCCATTTTTTAAAACTTTCTGCTTTTTTTTTCATAATTAGGAGACATAAGAAATTTAAAAGCTATAAAAAAGTTAAAATTAAAAACGTTTTTGGTAAATTGTCAATTTTCTCAAAATTCAGTGTTCCAATAGCATTGCGGTAAATTAATTTTTTTTTCAAAAACTTTGTTAATACAGAATAAATAAGTTAATCGAGCATGTTTATTGAATAAAGTTTATTGAATAAGAAGTATTCTCAGACAAAAATGATTTAAATTTCAGATTGCAATGGATGTTATTAGTAATGGATTACTTGGATATTACATGAAATATATTGGATTATTGTTTGAGAAGATTTGTACACAAACATTGAAATAAGTTAAATATACTTTAGAAACTGACAGTTATGGTTGGAAAATTGAATTCAATAAAGTTTCACAGCATAAAAAATGACAATTGTTTCTTTTAAGATTAAAAATAGATAGTATAAACAATTCTAAACAAAATAAATTTGATTATATATTAGAAAAAGTAAAACTATCTTCAGAATTTTCAAGGTGGAAATTAATTAGACTTTCTACAAGTCGCATTTTTTAAAAAGAATTCTGGAATTTAGATAGATCCTTATAAAGAACTGATATTGTTTATAATATTTTATATAAGAATTCGAGCTTGACATTCCAAGCCAAGAACATCACTAATATCTCCATCAGCATTTCCTTCCCTTCTATTTCTTCTATCAACGAATCTCGCATAACCAATCGAATGATCAAAACAACATGTTCATATTAACATATTAAGTATAATGGATTAAGTCATTGTAATGAAATCAAAAATGCAATATTATTCAATTCGCCCATATAAATACATTTGTCATTATAATTTTCATTCTTAATTATTCTTATAACATAAAACAGCAGTTTAATAAATGCATATAGAAGTATGAGCAAATTCAGATAAAAGGTTCGATTGTTTTTATCAACATATTTTAAACTGCAAAATGTATTCGAATACCTATTCCAGTTAATAAAAAAGGGTGCCCCAACATTGACTCAAGATTTGAATTTGCCACCATTCGTGCAGTAAAGTGTTGGCAAACCAATTCAAAAAAGGTATTTGGCATTTTCAACTTTAAGGTTAGTAAAAATGGGGCGTTACATGAGGGAACAATGTGTTAAGAATTGAATTAAATACGATTCTTGATTAAGATTAAAGAGACATTAAGATTTGAAGATAAGAATTGGCGTTAAGTTTTGAATTTAATAAAAAAGCAATTTATTTCTTTTAATATTTATATTTTTTATTGAATTTGGAAGTACGAAGGAACGACAGATGGCAAATTGTCTCCTATGGTTTTGCTGGCTAACCATACACACTCTTTTATTAACACTATCCAAGCCTGGGTCTAAATGTGTTTGAATTTCGTTGATGCATCATTGAATTTCTTCCTTTAATGCACGATCACTAAAATAAAGTGTTCACTTCAAATAATCCTCTAAAACGTACAACGGCGTTAAAACACACAATCTAGGAGGCCATAATTCAGAATTTTGGACTCTCGCCACCAGACTTTCTTTACTTTTAAATTATTTTTCAACAATGAAAATGCTTCCTTCTAACGCGTAAAGTTCTATTTTTACTAATTATCAGCAGTCGAATGGTTTTTTAAAGGGTTACCAATACTTTACTGCGTAAATAGTATCAAAATCAATCATTGAGTTAATTTTGGCACATCTTTTGTAAGCATATAAATTAGCCAATTATTTTAGAAAATTATTTAAAACCAAATCACTTACATATTTAACAGAAACACTATGAGAATATTTGACAAAAATGTCGCATAAAAAAAGAGAACATCTTAGATTCGTTTGATCGAAAATGTATAGTATATAAAAGAATGTCAATTTTTCGAAAAGTCTTAATAGCTTCATAGTCATAATAAAAATTGAGCATCAAATATGAAAAATTAATGAGTGATAACGTAAAAATGAATCTTCGTTCTAAAAGCACAAAGCAGGGAATTTTTATCTGAATTTGATTGGTTATTTAAAAAAATTTAATGTTCGTATATACTTGAAAGAGAAGAGAATTTATCTTGAAAAATTCTAAATCAATTCTTTCTAATCTTCTATTTTTCAGTCGGTGCGGAATCTTTGCCGCTCTGACAAATGTATTCTTCTGAAAGAACTTCGACTACAGGATTAACTCTTATTTACTTCCTATTTCCGGGTCTTTCGGAGTCAGGTGGAATGCGAAGAGTCTCAGAAATAATTGCAAATATTGACTCCACCTTTTTCCTCCTTTTAGGATCTTTTTGAAATTTCTTTCTTTCTTGAACTTTCTTGTTTTTAAGCTTTCTGAATCAGAAATGGCCGAAAAACATATGAAGTTTATAAATAATCAGATGAAAAAAGTAATACTAGCCAAATATTTCTCAAGGTAGTTATATTTTACTTAAATAGGTTAAGTGTAAAATTGAGCTGGATTTTAGAATCATTTATGAAGTTTAATGGAAGATCTTTGCAAATAATGAAAATAAAACTCCTGACTTATAAAATTTATTTAAAAGCAATAAATGCATCTCGTTTTAAAGAAGAAAAAAAGTTTTTTTTTCAGAAGCAGAAGTGCAAATAATTTCACTTTCGTATTTTATAACGCCTCAGGCTCTGTTTCCTTAACTATTTCAGTTAATAAATGGATACGAGATTTCATGTTGTACATAATGTAACTCCGTAGATTTAAACTATGAAATGCCATCGTATCTTCTTTAGAAACCAATTCATCAGAATTTAATTTTGCTTTGTTGATTCCATGAATCAAAAGTAGTCCGATTTGGAATTTTGCTTGAGGTAGAATCAATATTATGAAATAAAGACATACAGTTCAAATAATAACTAGGAAATAATGATAATAGCTTTATTGTTTTATATTGTAATCTCTTGATCTCAACTAGTATAAAATACTAGATAAATTTCATTGTATAATAAAATCTTAATTCTAATGGATATTTTGCCTGAAAGTAAAAACTTTCGCTTTAACTGAAATATGCTGAGCCTTTTGAATTAAATAAAAGAGCATATTTCTAACTATTTTAAAAATTACCTAGAAACATGTCACAATGCAAGATTCATATGATTAAAAGAATAACAGCGTTTTTGATTACAATAATTCCTCTTATAAATATTCATCGCTTAAATAATTAAAATGGTATCAGTAAAGTAAATCTGAAATATATTTCAAATTCATATTCACTGATTAGTTAACCAAATATCACGTTATATGAAATTTAATATATTTATTTATCACCATTTATACCTTTAGCGTTATTCAATGAAATGAATTTCATAATTTGAGTATTATAAATAAAAGTTCGTTAAACTTACTTGAAAATTTAGTAAACGAATCTTTACTTTTATATAT
>JAOUZG010007994.1:2032153-2044479 GCA_026289955.1 Argiope argentata | reverse complement strand
ATATATATATATATATATATATATACTAGCGAACCCGACAGACATTGTCCGAAAATTTCAAACCTTCTTGAATGAGTTATAACAATCTGGTTCGTTTTGATGAAAAATTGTATGCAAATGTTATTACAATACCTGACGTCATCACGTGTACAGTTCCCACAATTAAACCTTTCGATTGCTTGTGAGTATGCGTATACTATGAGCTAAGTTCAATATAGATACTTAAACTGAACTGAAACTTAACTGTTTCTATTCAACTTTGTTGAATAGAAATTTAAACTTGTTTTAATTAAAGGGTAAAATAAGATGAAATTCGATCTATTGTTATTAAAAGGTATATTTTTTTAAATCTATAAAAAATAAATTTATCGTAATGTCATTTCATACACGATATGTTTGGTTAATCCTTGTGGGGTATAAACAAACAAATTCAATGGGTTTCCAACCCTCGAACACGCAACATTGCTAAATCTAAGCCATAAATTGTCATCGTTTGACCTAGTGACTTATTAATAGTCATAGCTAATGCCAAGCGAATTGGAAATTGCAAACGTTTGAATGGGATAGGTGAGTCTGAGGGAATCATTGGGATCCGCAGTAAAAGTACAACTTCATCCTGAAATTTAGTAGCCTCAAGAATACTTCTCATGATTTTTATGACTAATCGCGTGCCATTACATAATTTTGGTGCATTCAAATTTCGAAGCAAAATGATAGGTGAGTCAATCTTCAATCTCAAGTTATGTGGTAAAGTTTTACAAATTAACTCTGCATTTAAAAGATATAAATTAAAACATGTTTGTTTTAAAGCTTATTAATTGGGTTAATAATGTATTCGTTATAAATGCATGTTATCATGAAATAGCAGGGTCGAAAGAAATCAATTTGAAGGCTTTGACAAAGATAATCCTAATACTCCTTTCTTATACTTATGATTGATGTCAAATGTTTGACAGTTAGAGGGAGTTTGTTTTAAATTTTTTAATTACTTTATTTGTTTTATTTTAATTCAAAAGTACTTCAAAATGAATCCGAAAAAAATTGATTAATTAACAATGTTTAATTTTAAATGCATCAAACACTAAAAAAAAGAAAATTGTTTAAAACATATATTCTTTCAGGAATAAAATAAACACATTGAGGGCACATTGGACGATAAAAATGTAAAAAATCGATGACATTTGCGATATCTTTATTTTGATATTTGATGTATATTTAAACTGTAAGCTATCGTTTGGAAAAAGATTATTTTGATATATTAATTCGTTTGCACAATATCAGCATTTATTTTATTTTTATTAGGATGCCACACCCACTTGTTTCCATTTGGACAGCTGCAATAAAAACCGTTTTGTTTTCCTCCAAACACTGCTATTCGTAATTCTGATTTTAAGCTGCTGTTTTTGCTTTGGCAGATGTTAAAAACTTCTACCTTTTTTTTCTTTTGTTGTTTGTTTTGGTTTGTTCATTCATTCGTCATACATTTCATATTCGAATGGCTCGTTTCAGTTCCTTTGAAATTAGATACCAAAACCGCTCTATTCAGGGTTAAAATTGAAAATTACTTTTAATAACCTTTTTTTTTCTAAATTTTGTTTTTTAAAATTTTAATCAGTTTCCACTACCGAAAGCCTAAAGGACGTCCAAATAAAAGCAGACAAAGTCTGAAAATGTTAAGATATGATGGAAAAAGAAATATTTTGATTCATAACCAAGCAATTCTAATGACATTTTGTAAGCTTCTACCAACTAAAATAAACCTGAAATAATGAATTCATCATCTTAAAATTGTATATAATAGTTATATTTTTCTGTGCAATCACTTTAGTATTCTTGTTTGAAGAATATTCTTTGTCATGAATGTCAGGAAAAATTTCTTCAAATCCTTCAAGCAAGTTTTTTTTTCATCAAAAATGTGTTTATTATGTGCTAAATATGGTAAAGAATTTCGTTCTGTATTTACTGGTGAAAGGGAACTTACATTAAAAAAAACCTTTTAAGTGAACAACAAAGTTGTAGAGGCCTTCTTGTTTCCACGAAGAAAATATATATCAAAATTTGATTGCTGCTTTACTATAACTCAGAAAAAAAAGTTCATTATATAAAATAAATTGTATCTTATAAGCATATATCATATTGTTATCATATAATAACAATGAAATTCAAAAAAAATCAGCAGATGTCAAATTAGAAGAAAAACATGAGCTCATAATTTATGAAACAGGTGTATTTTGATTTGCTTCAAATTTTTTATTATATTTGTTTATGGCTGCAGATATAGTTTAAAAATGTTATATGAATATAAATTAATCTTTGTGGCTAATGAAATGTAATTAAGCAAGTCTAATTTTTATTTGAACTTTTTTTTGATGATGATGATGAAAAAAAGGAGTTGGTTTGGTTTTACCAATAGTATTTCCTTTATATTCTTTGAGAACTCTTACAAAATTATTTTAAACTTATAGATGTATATATTTCATAAAATAAACAATTCTTTTGATAAAAATGAATATTTAACAAATTTCAGTTATTTCAATTTTGTTTCTGCTCTGTAAATGTACATTTAAATGTATTTTTAGCCTTTTCTCAAAATGAAAGTTTGTGATGCTCGTCAAAATTTCAAATACTCTATGCACATTCTATTTTTAGTTACAACTCTGAAACTTTTCTCTTATGCTTTATGAACATATAATAAAATTATTTGCATTTATAGATGAATTATCTATCTTATATTTTTTTATTGAAGATCTCAAATAATATTATTACATTGATTTTTTAACATTTTTCCAAAACAGTCAATAATATTAAGTTTTAAAGGGAAAATCACATTTTGAATAAATTTAAGCATGCAAAATATCATGAAAATTTCAAAACAATACAATATTTGTGCCTATTAATAAAGATTTACAAATTGACCGTTGGGACGGGTTTGAATGAATACTCTGAGGGAATTAAACAATTTTGCTTTCATAAAGTTGATGTATAGAAGTAATAATATAGATACTGTGAAATAGAAAACTTTATTTTACATTTACTTTTTTAGAAAATGTATTTAATTATTTCATTTCAAAGAATCACGTGCTGAAAATTACATTTTTCAGGATTTAATTTGCAGCAAAAATTTTAAAAGAATATAAACAGAATCTCGAAAGCATGTTAAGCCGAACATTGTTAGCATAGGGGGAAAAAAACTGAAGCCTTAATCATATGGCAATTACTTATGACTACAACTTAAAACAACTTTAAAAAAAGATGTACTTAAAAATATATAAAATGAATTGTATCTTATATGCATGTATCATATTGGCATGATATAATAACAATGAAATGAAAAAAAATGCAAAAAATCAACACATGTCAAATTAGAAGAAAAACATGAGGACATAATTTATGCAGCAGGTGTATTTTGATTTGCCTTCAAATTTTTATTATATTTGTTTAAGGCTGCATATATAGTTTAAAAATGTTATATGAATATAAATTAATTTTTGTGGCTAATGAAATGTTATTAAGAAAGTCTAATTTTTATTTGAACTTTTTTTTTGTTGATGAAAAAAGGGAGTTGGTTTGGTTTCACCAATAGTATTTCCTTTATATTTTTTGGGAACTCTTACAAAAATATTTTAAATTTATAGATGTATATATTTCATAAAATAAACTATTCTTTTAATAAACATGAATATTCAATAAATTTAAATTATTTCAATTATGTTTCTGGTCTGTAAATATACATTTAAATGTATTTTTAGCTTTTTCTCAAAATTAAATTTTGTGATACTCTTCAAAATTTCAAATACTCCATGCAGATTCTATTTTTAGTTACAACTCTGAAACTTTTATCTTATGCTTTATGAACATATAATGATATAATTTGCATTTATAGATGAATTATGTATCTTATATTTTTTTTTATTGAAGACCTCAAATAATATTGCATTGATTTTTTAACATTTTTGAAAAAAAGTCATTAATATCAAGTTTTAAAGGGAAAAGCAAATTTTGAATTAATTCAAGCATGCAAAATATCATGAAAATTTCAAAACAATATTTGTACCTATTTAAAAATTGGCCGTTTTTCCGGATTTGAATGAATACTCTGCATGAATTAAACAACTTTGCTTTCATGAAGTTGATTTATAAAATTAATAATATGGATGCTGTGAAATAGAAAACTATATTTTGCGTTTACTTTTTTAGAAAATATATTTATTTATTTCATTTCGAAGAATAGTGTGCTGAAAATGACATTTTTCTGGATTTCAAAGGCAGCAAAAATTTAAAAAATATATAAACAGAATCTTGAAAACATGTTAAGACGAACTGTTAGTATGGGAAAAAAAAACTGAAGCCTTATTCATTTGGCAATTACTTATTACTACGACTTAAAATAACTTTAATAAAAAAGATACTTAAAAATATATAACAGAAATACTGTTTAATTACAAAAGCAACATAACTAACCTTTTAATAGCGATTATCCGAAGTAAAACAAAACAGCAAACCAATAGTTTAGTCTCCGTTTAAATAAAGCTCTCAACAAAATGCGCATGCGTTAAACTTCATCAACAGAAAAGGCATTTTTTTCCCACATGAGTTAGGCAGGGTAGAAATTTTGAATTTCCTCTATTCTGTTTTATTTTAACTTAAAAGTACTTCAGAATGAACCTGAAAGGTCTATTAATTAACGATGCTTAATTTTAAATGCAATAAATGCAATGAAAATAAAAAAATCTTTTGAAATAATCGATCGGAAACATGTTAAGCATAACCTCATCACTGTTAGAAAAAAAACCTAAAACCTTACTCATTTCGCCAAGGGGGAAGGAAGTTATTTTGGCTGGAAAGTTAGTTTTTAATTAATAATTAAAATTCTGCATTTTGTAGTGGACTGAATTGTGAATCTAAACCATTCTCGAATCCACTTGAACACAAACAAAAAATTTCATCAAAATCGGACCAGTCGTTTTGGAGGAGTTCCGTCACATACACACGCACAGAAGAATTTTATATATATATATATATATATATATATATATATATATATATATATATAACCCATCAATTTTATTTTTTCCCAACATCTTTTTCTATGACAACATCTTTACCACATCAATAAACTGTTTTATATACACTACTTTATCAAAACAGCTGTTTTTGATTCAAAATTAATTTTTATTGCTTTTTTAACCAAAAATTAATTATCTGTCGTATTGCAGAAGAAAGTTGTTTTCTAAATCTTTTTATCTTTATATTTTAAAATTGCAAATATCCAATATTGCAGAGGTCCGAAATTGGTATCATCAACATATTGATTTCAAAACTATTATCGTAAATAATGTCCATGATATTGGGATTCAAACATTTCTTATAAAGAGTATACAAACTCCATTAAGAAATATTTGAATGAATCAAAGTATAAAAGGCATTTTAAAATATATATTATGTTTTAAAGTTTTAGGCATTTTCTTGACCAAAATTTATTCCTTCCAGCAATAATAAACGAAAATGAAAGTAATTGAAATCATAAAATATTCTTTTAGCATTTGCAACCAAAAATAATTTAAATCAAGCTGTTTTTCTACCTGTGTCTACCTGTAACATCATTATTCTTGGATCCATATGTTTTCATATATCGAAATTATTGTAAAAACCTCATGTTGAAAATTTTAAAATATATTGAACATTAAATTGCAGACAAGGTATATATAAATCTGGTTTCGACAGTATTTATTAAAAAATCTTTATTATAGCCAATTTTATTATATACCATTATATTAAAATTAAATTATAGAGGGCTCATTTAGAATTAGTTCTTGGATTATAGGTTTGTGTGTCTAAATAAGTTTCTAAGCTTAACCTATTTTGCTCAGTATACGAATATAACAATATATGAATCTCTTGATATTAAAATTTTTATTAAAAGGAAAACCTTTTAACTGACAGTTCATACATGAATGTGTGTTAATAAACTCGCATACACACCGTATAAATGCAATTTAGAATGTCTTTGTATGTATTGTTTTGTTGTGAATGTCAAATATTGTTCATGTTACGATTAATAATTTAATTCATTCCGCTCCCATTTACAAAAATAAATGAACATCTAAATTATTAGTGTTAATATTTAATTATTATTATTAAATAAATGAACATTTAAATTATTAGAGTCAAAATTTAATTATTATTATTAAATAAATGAACATTTAATTAAATTATTAGTGTCTTATTTTTTAATCTAAATATTATCTAAACTGTGAAATAATCCTAAAATTCTCAAAATGAGATTATTTGAAGATAACAGTTATTGTTTGTATTTTAAAATGCAAGAAAAATTGCGAACAGGAAAAGTATCCTTGTTCAAAATTTGATTTTAGAAAAGATATCCTTCTCTAAGACAAAACACATTTATAAATTTTATTCAATATCTTCTAAAGTATTATCGTGCGAAAAATATCGTGTTTGCTTTAAATTTCACATTTTATTCCATAAATCTAAAAAATTATAAATAAAAGTGTATCTCACTGTAGTATCTCAAAAAAAAGTAAATCTCACATTATAAATAAAAGCGTATCTCACTTAAAATATAATGGAAAAAATTATCCAACCCAAAACTAGACATCTTTCCTATTGAGTATTTTGTCTTAATACATCTTACTTGCGATCTTTTCCGTTGAAACTTGAAATCCCGTTTTCGTGAACAAAATGAATGACTTGGAATAAAAACATTCGAAATCAATATTTACCAGCGGTTTAAAGTATTCAAAATCCATTCCACTCGAAAAAGAACCGGAATAAGAAGTACACAAAAGTGAAATAAGAAGTACACAAAATGCAGAATCCGAAACTATTTCGTAAGAGGAAACTTGCAAAGACAGCAAAAATTCCTCTGTTATTGAAAAACGCGAGGGCTGAAAGAATCGGTACTGATTTTTTGAAAGTAAACAAGTCTCTTTTTGAAGCACATTTGAGGAGAAAATGACAAAGAGCTTTGAGAGGGAGGAACAGCAAAATAAAAGTTAAATAATCACTCAAAGTATGTCAAAATCCAGTGCGTTCTGTTATCAGGTTGGTTTATTTTTCATTTGTTGTTCACCGTTTCAAGTGTTGCACTCCAAGTTTCTGACGTTCTAATGTTCGATAAACACATTTCTGACATTTTTTTTGGTTGATAGTTTTGCTTATGAACAAGATATTTCTAAAATGTTTTGAGGTAGATAAATGAAATTTCGTGTGCGGATTTACTAACTGAATCTTTAGATTTCTATCAGCTTCTGGACGAATTCCCTGTAGAGGAAATCTGTCTTTTCCTGTCTTTCTGTGCTGTTTCCTGGAAATCTGTCTTTCCATGTAGAGGAAATCTGTTGTCGACAGTTGAAACTGAAATATATAAAACGCAAACAACTAGATAGGTAAAATTTGATCTAATTGATAGCATATAAAATATATTGTAGTTGTTCATGTGTCCCGTTTTACAAAGGAACGAGGAGTGCAGTAGCTTCAGAGGTTATGTTATGAAACTCTGAGGAAACGAGGGCAGAAATCTGAATCTAACTCACACACGTCACAAGCCCTTTTTACGGGTCGAACTTCATTCATTCAGAATCAACAGATCAAAATTGAGATTCGAACAGATAACGATCGCCTCTGGCAAAGTGGCCCTAGTGGTATTACTCTCGTCATGGAGGAATTTGTGTGCTTGCACCGGCCATCACACACGATAAGTTTTCGGCAAAAGGTTTCGAACTCGCTACCCTAGAAAGGCGAGTCCAACTTCTTACCAACCAAGCTATTTAGGCCCCATGCAATATATATTCTTATAAAATTTCAAATCAAATCTATCCAAATTATAACAGCCTGTCATTCTCGCATTCATGTAAATGCATTAATTTATCATTGAATTAAATCAATCCAGTTCTGTATTCTATCTAGTGGTCACAAGCTTAGTTCCAAGTAAAATTTTGATTCCAATCAGCAGTTAATAAAACTTTCCGAAATGTAAATTTTCTTGATAGAATCAATAAAAAATTAAATTTCATTCCAAAGATTTAGTAACTTTTATTAACCCATGTAGTGAACATTATTCAAACAATTATCCAAAATTCACAATTTTCTAAAGAGAAAGGGAGAGGATTTAATATTGTTATTGGGGAATATGTGGAAAATTTCTTGGAGACCAAACACAGTGGATTTTTTTTCCTGGGCATTCGTCTATCGAGCCTAGGCTTAGTGATTTTATGAAATCTCCCAAACATTATCATTAAACGTAATCAATTTGTACTTAAAAAAAACTGCGGAAGTTCTTATTATTCTACATAATATTTGCTTAAATTTCCATGTAAAATGTTAAAGATAAGCGATATTGTTATGTAGAGTTGCGTTTATCAAATAGTATCGGACAAAAAGTCATAAATCTTTTTATTTAAAACGTGAGGCATTTAAAAGAGGAATACAGTTTTATAAATTATTTTTAGATTCTAAATGATTTCCAGTGGAAGTTTAAGTCACAAAGTTTTGCCTATTCATATTTCAAAAAAAAAGTGTCAAATAGAAAAACTGGTTGTTTTGGAAATAAAATTGGAACAAAAACGGAATAATTGCTTTAATAAATAGCCAAAAAATAAAGTTATAATAGCTCGAAAGACATGGAAAAGTTTCAAAACTAAAAATTCGTTTTAATTAGATGTAAGGGCATTGAAATTAATTTTTAAATTACGATATTAATTTACGATTCACGATTAAGTTTTCAAAAAACACCTCCTCCCCTTCAAAAAAATTCTTTCATTCAAAAGCTGCGAAGGCATAAAAAAGCAAAACTGCAATGAATTTAGAAAAGCATAAAATAACATACAAAATAGGAAAATTTCTACATTGATTATTATTTAAAAATACTTAAATAAAATAAAATTAGAAATGTTATTAATTAAATATTATTAGACTATTTCGCTGAAGGCAATTATCTTTCTTTCATTTGTTCTCCTCAAGTTCTGTTGTTATTCTATTTTTCCAATTTGTGTTTGTGTGTTAATTTTTTATGTATGAGCTACTTTCTTTGAAAATGATGAAATTGCATATTTTGACAAAAACTTATTTATTTACTGCCAAGAATGCAATCTATTGTCACCTTTTTACCTATAAACAGTTCCCAAAGTTTTCTTTCCTCTAAGTTAAAAATTTACGTACTTAATTAAATTACAAATATAATTACTTTGAAAGTGAAAAAGTCACCTTTCACCAAAAACAAACTTAATTCAAAAATTATATTACATAATTTCTTTACCTTATATTTATAGGTTTGTCAACACCATTAATCACATAATAAAGATATAATGGATCTATTATCTTTTATGCTTCTATCGAAACTAATTATAAGACTCCTGTAATAATTATAAAAGAAGCTGTAATTAAAGTAATTTAAATGGCATGAACCTAAGCATTAATTGAATGGCTTGAAGAAACATAAAAAAAAAGATTTCTATTTTTTAAAACATATTTAATAGCAAGTAAAATAAAAAAATAAGTCAATTCCTACTTGGATCAACAAAGAAAATTTTGTTTTAGTTAATTTTTATTAAATAATTACAATTAATACAGATAATTTATCACGCACGGTCAAAAAATGATTGATTTTCGCTAAAACTGATCTCACATTCTTCAGCTTCACGCGAAAAATACTTATATTATGGTCTTTTACCGATTGAGCTACTACCTGTTGATTTCAATCTTCATTCCAAACTGCTAAAACTCCATTTAAAGCATTAAGAATAAATTAGATTTAATGAATGAATGAATATTTGAAAAAACTGTATTAACACCAGTTGTCATCCTCTACAAATTTTAAAAAATGTATTTGCAGTTGAGTGGATGAATGAAAAGTATTTTATTAACGATTGAAAATTTGATAAGATATATAAATATATATAGGGAAAGATTAAAACGATAGTGGGAATTTAAAAATATATAAAAAATTGGCATGATTAACTCATGATTACTTTCATTTTTTATTATCATTGAAAGTGGGTTAAGCCCATTTTAGGTCATCAAAATTATAGATTTCTTTTACTAATACTTTAAAGCAAAACTGGCATCAATCTAATATTTTTAAAAAAATGCAATTTTAAATGAGCCCATTGATATTTATCAATATTTTTCAAGTCATTTAAATACAAATTTATTAAGATATTCATATAATACAATACTTATGCCACTGAATAAGTTATTGTTTCTTATATCTGTTCTATCCAATCACAAGGGCTATTACCAACTTTCGGAAAAAAGGAAGAGAAAACGAATCGCTGAAGTGGCAATTAACAGAAGTAGCATATACTGTATAAAGAATATCAGGGAAAAGAAAGAATCACGAAGAGTAGCAATCTATATATATTGTATTCGAACCCGCAACCTAAGGAATGCGATCCTAACGCCATACCAACCAGACCCTTACAGCCTGGCAATTGCATTTATTATAATATTTTATCAAAATTTATACTAACATTAAATTTTCAGCGCCATTCGAGAATTCAAAGTCAAATATGACAACTCAAACTAAATGATTTTTCAACACTTGTTGGAGTATCGCAATACATATTAGAAATCTCGAATTTTCTTTGATCTGAATTATTTTAATTCGAAAGTACATCAAAAGGAATCGGGGAAAATCGATTTATTAATAATGTTTAATTTCGAATGCATCAAATATTAGGAAAATAAAAAGAATCGTTTAAAATAATCGGCCAGAAACATGTTAAGGCTAACACTATTAATATGGGGGGAAACAAACTGAATTCGATGCTTATTTGGTTGTGGGTAAATGAAGAATTTTGGCGGGGAAGTTAGTTTTTAATTGATTAATAAAAAATTAACGAGTTAATACTTGAAAAAAACCGTATTTACATCAAATGTCATCCACTAAAAGTTTTTAAAATGTATTTCAACTTCAGTAGATGAGTAAAAATTCTTTTATTGACGACCGAAAATTTGAACAAGATATATATATATATATATATATATATATATATATATATATATATATAGGGAGAGTGTGAACTAATAGTAAAAGTTGGATAAATGTTTCTAGCTTGAGCATAGATTGAAATTCCAGAAAAATTAGCTTTTGAATTGATAATTAAATAAAAAAAACAGAATTTGTAATCAAAGTTAAAATGTCAAATATCGAAAAGCTGATGAGTACAGTGATGTCAAATCTTTTGAGATATTAACTCTTTGAAGAATTTTCACGTCACGTGACATTTGTGTGTCGTAAAGCGAAATTTACGTAATTCAGAAAGCGTGAAAAGGGATTTAACAATAAGCTTTAGAATTCTCATCTCAAAGGAATAAACTAATATGGCAGAATCGAATTCTGACACATTAATTGGTTGAGAGACATTCGTTCAAAAGGGATTGGGAAGAAGAGAAAAGAAGGATAAAGAGACGACATTATGCTGTCATGCGCTGTCAGTTTTAGAATTCGTATGCAAATTTCCAGAAACAAAATCTAGATTTCATTTAAAATTCGACTAAATAAACTAAATTCTTTAGAATGCCTTAATAATAATGTGACATGTGACAAACCAATATATTAAGCTAAAGGAGGTTCCGGGATAGTTTTATGTTCTGGAGACACTCGTTATTATTACATTCAACTTTTGTATTTCTAGTGACAGCATGCTTTTTCATCAACTAATGCGATGATTATCCAGATGCATGCATTTGAAGCAGGAGATTAAGATATTTTAAATTTCTGTTAGGACGTATCCAGTTAACATTAAAATATAATAATTTTTAAGCACTCGTTGCCTTTTTAATGTGGAGAAGTTAATGTATTTTAAACGATGAGGAAAAATATTATTTCGTTCAAGTTTGAATTAAAAGATAAAGTAAAAGTGTAGAAAGAGAAAATATTGTATGTAAATGAAGGTATCTCAAATTGGTCTATTTAATATATTACTGCTATATGTTATCACAAAATGTCATTATTCGCTAGCAACTCCAGTAATTATAATACAAGAATCTGTACTTTACTGTGTGAGCTTTCAATAAACGACATTAAGATATGGCAGTGGCAAAAAGAGGCAGTGTAGCGTAACAACTGTTCTTATAATTTTTAAGAAACATGTATTTAATGTAAATTTAAAATGCCTAGCAAAATATAAATAATAATTTTAAACCACTTAATAATTATAGGTTTGTGCTTTTGAATACTCCAGGATAAAAATATTTTATAATGTGACTTATTTGAACTATGTTATGGAAAAAAACATCTAGATCGATCGATCGATAGATAGATAGATAGATAGATAGATAGATAGATAGATAGATAGATAGAT
>JAOUZG010007994.1:2016301-2032143 GCA_026289955.1 Argiope argentata | reverse complement strand
GATAGATAGATAGATAGATAGATAGATAGATAGATAGATAGATAGATGTCAGTGCCATGGCTCTATTTGATCGTAATTTTCTGGGCCAAATATATAGATAAAAGAGGAATGAAACGAATTGCCGATCGTCTATTGATGCGGTGCGAGCAATTTAGGAATGGCCATCCCAAAACGGATGAATAAAAAAATAATGACATGGAGAACATCACCCCGTTACCATGGCTCGAAATGATAGTGATTGGCCAACTTTAAAAGAGCTGCAAATAATTACACTCAACAATAAACTACTCGAACTGTTAAATCACTCGAAACAAACGGACAGTTAAATATATTGGGTAAACACAGTTTCATTGATTCGACTGAGATATAGTGTCCAAATTCCAGGGATGGTGCTGAGATTTCACATGCCGATTTCGTAGTTCAATTAAAATCGTTCATTTACTTTCAACAGCGTGTCCGATGTTAATATCTTTTGCTGGATATTTCAATTAATGTCCCTGATGCCATTTCCCTACATTACTATGAACATATTATAGCAGTAAATTTACAACTTGTTTAATGAAATAATTTCTCAATATATTTTGCATATCTGATATTTATTATTGAGCATTCAGTTTGTTGAAATCTGAAAAAGTTTTTATTCTAGTACAACAATGATTGTTTGAAGCGTAGTGTTTCCACTTGCATTTACTACAATGTTCACTTATGGCATACTGTAATAATGCACAGAGTGATTTAAGAAAATTCATTTTCATATTAAGCATCAGTGACAGATAATATGAATAGTTCAGAGAACTATTAAATCAGTATAAAAAAGAAATTTGCTTTATTTGTATGTTTAATTCATAAAATTATTAAATAGATAAAAACAGTTTCTAATTGTTTTTGTTCATTTTCTTTGAAATTTGAGAAAATTGTTAATTTTCAGCAAGCATTTTAAACAAATGTAACAACAAATTTCGCAATGATATAGAAAATATATGATCAATAAATATAAGGAACTTAAAATAAACAGTTTATATTCTGACGATGTAATAGTGAGATTACATTTATTTTTAAGAAAAAGCACTGATTAGAATCGAGATATAAATATTATTGGGATAAAAATTAGATAGAATATTTAAACAACATCAATTAAGTATTTTAATCAAAGATGAGACCTTTTTTGAAGTGTGATATTATGGTGCATACTAATTAAAATTACTTTTCAAAATTATTAAACTTCTATTAATAAGCTTTAAAGTAAAACAATTTTTTAAATACAGGTTCTTGTAAAGATTTTTATTCACTGTTAAATAAATGTTCCTGTAAGGATTTTTGAATGTACTTATAATACTTTTTATTAAAATATTTTAAAGGATTAATTATATTTCTTATTTTTTTTCATTTAGGTTAAATCTAGTTTAGAAAAAAATGACAATATTTTTCTAAATTGAGGTATATAAGGATGTTGGGATGAGTGCTAAGGATGAGGTATTAAGGATGTTATTATTTTGAATTAGTAAAATCGACCAGAGAGCAGTTAAATTACTTACGGCTCCTCATAAATTAGAAGAAGTAGAAGTGAAAGCAAAAACAATAAAAATTACATATTTCGAATTTTGCATTCACGGTTCTAAGTTTTCTTCTTTTTGTTTCAAACCATTGGAAGTGGTCTCCCCAAACATTTCTCACATATACACTAATAAATGTGTCATACTAGGGAACTCCTTAGAAGGCTTTGAAGCAGAATATTTATGACATATTAATTCCTGGCATAAATTTAGCGTTTTTACTGAATCCCTCGTATCGTTCTTAATGAATTAATTGAAGATTACCATTTTCCATTCTGGCAATAATATCCTAAAATCAAATTTGTGTTTTATTAACATTTTTCTCAACAGAATAAAATAAAAATTTGATACAAAACTATAACTGCATTCACAAAATTACATAACAAATTTGGTATATTTAAGTAATTTTGTTTTTGAGTTATCTTATTTACATAATCCTGAAAGTACATGCAGACAGACTGCCCATACCTTATTTTAGTTCTCTTAAAATTTGACTACACTATTGATATTATATCTATACACAGTATTTTATCTATCTACTTCTGTTCATTTTGTAATTATCGTACTAACTTATATTCGAACAGCCGGACTTTCTCTGAAAATATATTGCTCATAAATAGAAATCGACAAATTTGGTATAAAATCCACAGTCGAATTTTTATCCGTTTAGTTCAACGCGTTTTTTTTAAATTTATTTTTGTCGCAGATAAACAGACTGATATTTTCTAAAAATGTATTTGTTGAACTCAAAGAGATATCTAAAGCGTATATACTCGTCAAAATATCGAATTCAGATTTTTTTGAAGATTATAATACTTTACAAGACACGAAAGTAAAAGAACCATTCAAAATTTATATATTTTTGTACCTTAAGTAATAAAACTAACGTAAAAGAAGATTTAATGCGATTCTTAAATCTCAGTTCTTGATGTTGAATTGGAAAATCCAGCCATTTTCCACTAAATTTTTAGTGAAGCTTTAAACAATGGAGTTGTTGTTTCTAATCGTACTGGTCATGGACAAGCGTGATGACGCAGTCAACTATTTTAAGCCAGCGTACGTCTCATATATTAAGTAGCGCCAACTAGGGCCAAAAATACATTTTAGTTTCTCAAGCATCACATTTGCTTACACGGCGTCTTTTTACAGGGGGCATATTCACACATCTCACAGAGATAACAACCTTGCCTGAACTGGGCCTCAAATCCAGGACACCTAGATCGAAGGATAAAACTATTGTTGAACCAATTTCGAAAATTAGTTTACTAGCTGTTTTCCCCAACTTTAAGGTAAATTAATACTTCATTGCTTATCTTATTGCTTTTGTTCATGAAAAGTCATGCTATATCACAACATTTAAAAATATTTCTAAAAAATACTTCTACAATAAGTTTTTCATTTTAAATATATACTAACTACATTTTGTGAAGTTTGAGTCTTAGTATAAAATTAGTGTTATTATTGACTTAAAAGGCTTCAAAAATATTAAAAGTTTCGAAAAAATGAGTTTACTATGCATTCATCTTAGAATATTTTTTTACAATTTTTTTATGAAAATAGTTTCTTATTTTTTTTATTTCGAAATGAATTATTTCAATAAAATCAAGTTTTTTTCCGAATAAAAAAAACGTAAAAACAGCATTAGAGTATGCATTTCTTAAACGTTGATTGTATTTCAACGTTTAAGAAATGCATTACTTTCATAAAATTAAGGAATTGCAATAAAAACTTTGTTCTTCTAAAAAATGGATTTTTATTCAAAGGTAAAAATTCTTCTCTTATATTTATTCCTTTCTTTTTTTATACTCAAGGGACCATTAAGAGTTCTGAAGCAAAGCAATATTTCCCGAGACAATATTCGATTTATAAACTGTAAAATATTACCTGTTCTTTTACTTTTGCGAAAGATATTTCATTAAAATGTGTGATGGAAAAATTTAAAGCCATTAATTTTTTGATCTTGTTTTACTTTTATACCACTTTGTCACGGATCTTAATGTTTCTAAGTAAAAGAATAATTTTTTTACTTCCAACACAAAATTTGGCAGTTTGAGAGTTGAAAAATATTCATATGCTATTGAACTTACAGCTTAATTACAAAACATAAAAAGAAACTCTTTAAAGATTTGTTCTCTGTTTTATTTTTTGATGAAGAGTTTTTAATTTCGTGCAAAGAAACAAAAAGAATTTCATACGTTACGATTTATCTTTTAGCTAATTAAGAGAGAAGGATTCTTTTTGTTGAATGCAGAGACTTTTAAGGATTGATTTTTCAATGAAATACATATAAGTAAATGTTTAAGCTTACAAAAAGTCTGAAGCTTTTCATTTCCCTTTTAAAAAATAAGTAAAAAAGAAAAAGAAATAAAAAAAATCCCTACAAATCTAATTGAGAAAAAAAATTTCAAATTTTTCACTTGAAAAAAATGAAGAATATGTTGAGAGCTATACTTTAATGAACCCTTTCACAAACATTTGATAAATATTTTATTGCTTCTTTGAAAAAGTCGTAAATAAAAATGCTTCATATTGATAAAAAAATTGATACATTTTTTGACAAAACTAAAACACGAAACCAATTTTGATTTTTTTTTATCAGTTTAGAATTTACTATTAATTTTCCTCTTTAAAATCAAGCCAACTCAAATTGGGTCACTTTCAGAGATTATATTGAAGAATTATTATCAATTATTATCAATATCCTGACAAATGAAATCTCACTACAATATTTCGCTAAACTATTTCTCCTCCTCCATCTGAATAACAAGCCAAAAATAAGTAATATTTTAAAAATTGATTCTAAATACATCAAAACCTGTTAGAAGTATATTTAGGGTTAAGATAATCTGGTTGGTAGGGTACTAGATGGTGTCTGGTGCACGTATAAATCTGTCGTAGCCAGTTCTGTCGTTTGTACTTTCAGAAGCATTTTAAAACAGTAACTCAAAAGCACCATGGCATAAACATATGGAATTTGATAAAAGATTTTATGATTTCAAATGCAGTTTTAGGTCAAATTTTGGTTTCAATTGGTTGAGGAAAGCGTAACTAAAACACAAATTAGGTTTTTGGATACTATACCAGAGATAGCCATGAGTAAATCGTCAAAACACTCGCCAGGGATGACATATATATCCAGAGAAAATGCTAAACTTACATAGAAACAATATTTTGTAAATATTGTGCACCAACACCATGTAAGCCGTTATCAGCGATAATATTTTTATGAAAATTCTTTGAAGATTACTTCTGTGTTTTTAGTTGCTTGTGTTTCATTTCTAAGAATGAAACAAGCTGTTACTTGAAAAGAATAGACTGCCCATATACATTTGAGACGCTATGCATTATGTGGGATTTCAAGCTTTATTAATTTCTGCTTATACTAAGAGTCCAAGACAACCAAACGCATTTGGGAGTTGTAATGGTTTTTGAAGCAACTATCTAACTACTATCACCAATGATAGTGAAATTTAAGCGAAGTTAACAGGTTAGGAGTAATTTGAACTCAAACTTGTCACTCATAATGAAAGCTGTATAATGATGCATTGATGTTCATATTGGAATGAGAGATATTAAACAGTATATGTGAAGATAAAAAGATATGTGCAAATGTCCAATCACTCATAGGTATTGTAGTATAATCCAACAAATGGTGCCCTGATGAACAAATCGGAATGATGGATATTAAGCAGTATTATGTGAAGATTACAAAGATATCCACAAATACCATATCGTTCATAATGAATGTAGCAGAATCCAATAAATGGTGCACTGAAGTTAATAGCGAAATGATGAATATTAAACAGTATTATGTGAAGATCAAAACATATCTACATATTCCCCATTGCTCAAAGGGATTGCAGCATAATCCAAGAAATGGTGCCCTGATGAACAAATCGGAATGATGGATATTAAATAGTATTATGTGAAGATTACAAAGATATCCCCAAATATCATATCGTTCATAATGAACGTAGCGAAATCCAATAAATGGTGCATTGAAGTTAATACCGGAATGATGGATATTAAACAGTACTATGTGAAGATCATAAAGATAGCTAAATATGCCACATCACTCATAGGGATTGCAATATAATCCAACTAATCGTAATGATAGATATAAACAGTATTGTGTGAAGATTGCAAAGATATCCCCAAATATCATATCGTTCATAATGAATGCAGCATAATCCAATAAATGGGACACTGAAGTTAAGGCTGGAATGATGAAGATTAAACATTATTATGTGAAGATCATAAAGATATCCACTAAGGCTATATGTGCTCCATTCTAAAAAATTCTTTTCCGATGAATTATCTGGAATAAAAAGACCCGTAGGATTTCTAAAACAAGAGGAAATATTCTATAAACCTCTTTTTTATAACTTTACTGAATAAACTTAAAGTACCTTATATCAATATTATTTGATAAATTCTATACATTCAAAAAAATTCTGCCTTTTCAAAGCCGAAAGATATTTTTAGGAAGAAAAAAAAAGAATCCAGAAGAAAAGAAGAAAAAGAGTACATATGAGACCTTGAACAATAACCGACATTTTTTTAGACCGATCATATTTTCCCTCCTGCCATGAATCTTATGTGAGCGCAAGTATAATATTTGAATTTACTTCGGATAAAAACTCTGGGGGCAGAATTTTTCCTAGATGTATTTCAGTGGAGTATTACTATGTAAATATTTTTTAAGGATAGAAGGAGGAAAATATTACATAATGCGGAGTGCTTGTTCTAAAAAAACTGAAATTCAATTTCATTTTACTTAAAAGAAATAAAGGAAATGGATATATTGCAAACAATTAGATTGCCCAACTGTTTCTTTGATAAAGAATAAGCATTTCGAATGAACGATTTTCAGAAGATTAGCAGTATAACAAGAGCATCTGCATATATAAAATAATGAGAAAAACCAGCAAATTTCTGTCTTCAATCTAAACCAAGAGTCCGATTTTATCAATTTGACTTTCGCAAATACGAAGTATATTGCCGTAAAAGCAAAACAAGTCACTATCGCTGTTTCTCAATCAACTGAGCATCAGGACCATGGTATGTATCTTAGGTATTGTTACTGGTACTGTTATCTTCGGGACTCAATTTATTGCTGTTGTGAGTCCCTTCGTTCTAATAAATCTTATGTTTTGTTTCTATAAAATCTAATTGTAGCCCTTTACATCTTCCAGAAAATATTATTGTAATCATCAAAAAATTCCAGCTCGAGATATTGACCCAATTCTACGTTTCAGATTTCTCTGAATTCAAAAAAGGAATTTTTGACGTTTCTCCAGCATATTAATTGTCTATTTATCAACTTGATAGTTAAAACACGATTTGACTTACATAAATGAAATTTGGTAGATGGATATTATATTAATATTATGTAGTTATATGAAGCTTATCAATTCAGAGGAAGTCTATTTGCCTGCCTGTCTGAATACATGCTAAGTTGATAACTATCAAACGTAAAACACATGGGGAAAAATACACATTCTTAAAAAAAAAGATAGAAGAGTTGATTGCCAGGATGTCCTTACTTTTTCCTGTTGTTGTTACTTGTGGCACTTGCCTATGGACAAGTCCCCCGCTGACACAGCGACAGATTTAAGCCGAAAGAAGCGTCTCTTGTTTTTGAAGTAGCGGCAACTAAAGCCAAGAGTACGACTTAGCTACACACTCCCCACATTTGCTTGCACAGACCCTTTTAACAGGGGGTGGGGCACAGTCACACATCTCACTGATAGCAGACAGAAGAACAACCACGCCCGAACCGAGGCTCGATCCCGGAACTCTCAGAACAAGAGGAAAACGCGCTACCTCTGTGCCGGAAAGCCAGCACTTACTTATTAATCCATGTAAATGTAATAACTAAAAATGGAAAGGCCATGGACAAATGGAATTTGGTTCGTAATCGTGTAACACCAAATTTAACCAAGTGTCAAAATCTAATATCAATTAATATAAAAAAACATCCAAAATATATATTCGATTTTCCGGTGTTTGTGTATTAAACCCATGCAGGGATTAATGCACGCATATCTCACAGCATATTTAATAAATGTAATAATTGCCATATCCATGTCAAAGATTATATTTTTCGTAACAATCATTCGTCAATGTAATGAAAATCTTTCGCTGATTTATCCATTGACTTTTTTTGTATTTCATTTTTTATGAATACAATCTTGTAATAAGGGGGGGGGGAATTACCATTATTAAAACATATGCAAAAAAAAACTGGATGGAGACCACATTAACTCATTTATACCAGACTAGCCACTTTTGGAGACTTGTTGGTTCGCCAACCTTAATTCTCGTTAAAATATTAATAATAAAATATTAAATGTAACTCCTATTTTAATAGATTTTTTTATCAAAATATTTTAAAGCTTCCCATTTTTATAATCATATAATTCGTTCATAATATTTTAGACTTTCACCCATAACGTAATATGTATATCTCTAATTTTTTATTACCTTTCGTAGATTTTACGCTTTAAATTAAAGCGGAAATGATTAAACTGCAATTAATAAACGAAATATTTTCACTGCAACAAAGCATTTTTCATTGAGTACTGAAAACCGAGTCGCTGAGCATTTAAAACTTGTGGTTACTTAAGAATAGCTTTCTCAATTTATATAATTACTCAAGAATTTTTCAATTTTTTTAAATTCATTATGAACAGATCGATTAATTAATGTATAATTTCCAACGCATCAAACACTAAAACCTAAGCAAAATCATTTGAAATAATCAATTGGTGGCGCTAAATGTTGGTGGGGAAAAGAAAAGATTTTTTTGACCGGAAACACGATAATTTTGGTTAATTTTTAATTAATAAAAAACTTCAAAAAAAATCTCTCCAAGGTGCACATTTCCTACTTGCAATGCACATATGTACCAATACTACAGCCTGGCCTGTAGAGTGCCAACACACACATAAATAAAAGTTTTTGCCCTCTGGATATGTTAGCAATTACCGGCAGTGATCCAAATTTCATAGTTCAAATCTACTCAGAGAATTTTTTTTATATAAAAAAAACCACGAGATTTTCCAGTCCTAAACACAATATCAATTTCTTTAATTTTGATTTTAATCTCATGTTTCCAAGATTAATCATCAACATTCCTACACACCATAATTCTCCATTTACAAGAGCATTTACAGATACTTCAGCTTCAACAACCGAACCGATTTCGTCGATTTTTTTCAAATATAGATTCCTTTTTTTTCAGGAATTGGTAATTAAACATAATATTCTATCTAATAGGTTTTTTAGAAATGCAGTAATTCGTCATTACATGAAACATTACTGAAATAAAAAGTAACGAGAAGTAGTGAACTTCCCAAACCTTTCTTGTTTTCCCTGCATTAAAGATAATATTGTTTTTCCTTATCATAAATTGTGGATATGTGTTAAAGTCATACATTCTTTTTAAGGCAGTATCGAATAATAAAAAGTATACACGTCTCTGGAGAATTATTACTGATGGTATTTAATCTCTGCCGTGTGATTAACACACAGATGTCAGAAAATCATATATTAATTTTAGACCTTTTCTCCCAAAGAATAAAAACTAGAATTAGACACAGAATTATAATTATGATAAAAAATATCAAAAACTAATTTTCATTTATTTATGTCATTTGGGATCTAATATTTGAATTTGCTTGCCTGCAAAGATATATACAACAGATGATCAACATATATTTGTTTCAAAATTTAATATCTTTATTTAGTGCCAAATCTTATCTGTCTAGTTCTTTACGTTTTGAAGTGTGCATGTTCGTTTTTACTCGGACAGTCGAATAGAGAAACTTACTCTATATAAAGTTAGTTTTAAATTAAATAAAAATCTACAAATTGTCGTAAAAATTGTTATCTGAATTATCTTGTTCAAGTAAGACAGCGACATGCAGACAAAAAAATTCCAAAAATGTATTTTCTGGACTCAAAGATTTAAGGGTTTTTTTAATCATTACAATACTTTTCACCTTAATATTTCGCATTCGAGAAACTGCAAAATGGAATATATTTTCAAAACGTATATTTTAATGCACTTCTATTTCTTTAATAAATATTTTTCAAATTAGTCTATCATATGATACATTCTAAAAATAACGCTTTTCAACAACCTAGGATGATTAATCTTTTTCATTTCATTCCAAATTTAGCTAAAATGTTAATAGATTACCAATAAAATGCATTCCTGAACATTAAAACATCAGCAGCTTTACCCTCTTTTTGATTTTTTGATGCAAGAAGTTTTGTTGATTTAGTCAAACGTCTTTACAATTTTACTCATTAAACGAAAATTATTTTATTGATATGTCTTTAATAACCATTCTTAACCTTTTAAGTTTCTAATTCCTTAATTCAATCGCTTATGATGAATGCAAAAATTCATTTTAATGTTTATTTTTATGTTTTTTTCGTTGACGGTATAAAGATAGTAAACATTACTCACTTCAAATCTCTACTTGAACAAGCAGAGTTTGTTATTTGTGTATTGAATTTTTCTTTGAGTATATTTATACATAACACGGTAAGTTTAAATTAAAATTTAAATAAAGAGACTGTCAATGTAATAAAGAGACTTTGAACTAAAGAACATTGTAATAAAAACTTTAATACAAACATTTTTAATAAAATAAATATGCCGATGAACACAAAATAATTGACTGATGGAATGTTGTAAACTTTCATATTCTGAAACAAAGTAATTAAAATATTGTCAATTAAATTATTATTAAATTTTTATGGTATATATAAGGCCCAATTTTGAATAAATTTTATCTTATGTGAAAGTTAAGTAATTAATAAATCATGCATATATTTTAAAGGCGATGATTCAATCCCCCAGCTGAAACTACTGTTTTTATTTCTTCAATTTTTATTTCATATGAAGTTTCTTGCCTCCTAAATAAATCAACTATTCCCCACATTTCCATTACTCAGCTCACTATATTTAATACGTAAAAAGTAAGGAATTGGGGGATTTAATATAAACTAGTTGCCTTTGGCAACCAGCTTGTTTCGTCAGATAATTGATTTGTAAGGCTATTAAAAATTTATGACTGGCCGAGATAGCCTGGTTGTTAGGACTTTCCTTAGGTTTTGAGTATAGACCCCACAACCCGAAGACTCTTCGTGTGTGTGTGGAAGTCGGTGAACGTATAAATCAGTCGTGGTAACAGAACCCTCCATGTCGAGAATAATACCACTGATGGTATTGGTTCAGAGGTGTTTGTTCTCTGATTCAGATCTAAATTTTGACCTGTGGATGAATGAATGAAGTCCACCCTGTAAAAAAGTTTGTGACATATAAATATCTAAGTCATTCTCTTGTCCCAAGTTAGCACTAATGTAAAAATAAGAGACGCTCATTCGGCTTAAGTCGCCGACAAACTGACCGTCAGCGAACTTGTAAAGGGCCATAAATAACAACAACAAATATTTCTGTAGAATTATTTCTTTTTTTAAAAAAAGAAATCCTCTTATTATATGAACAAACCGTAAAATTTGAATGTAATTGAATGGGTCAAAATAACTAATATTCCATGCAAGTTAAAATGCATGCATAATAGGAAATAAAAGCGGATATGAAACTCCTATTTAGGAATCAATATTGACAGAAAAATATAAAATAAACGACAGGAAACTCTGATGAATTTGGTTCTGAATTTCATACATATTTATATACTAGATGTTAAATCTGTATAGTAAAATTCACTTTACATTTCGTAGTTATCGTACTCAATTGAATGGCATCAACCTTCCTCTGAACTGAATCCATTCGAAGTTTGATAGAAATCTGACTATTTGACATGAAATTTGTATGATAAATTTCATTTATATGTATTCAAGTGTTATCATTATCATTTTTCGTAATGTCTGTAATGCAGTATGATAGTCCAAAAATGCTTTTTTTTTGACTAAGTGTGATCTGAAATGTTGTGATTCTTCATCATCAGGAGTTCAAAGTTTATAATAAAAATAATTATTATTTAATATACTTCGCATACGAGAAAAGGAAAACAATTACTAAAAAATACAATATATTATATGAAATCTAAACTTAAAAATTAATGATATCACATTCAGGATGATTAGGAAAAAACATGACATGGACAAATGACATGGTAGATCCGTTATGCAACAAGTTTAAAAACACACATAGGAATAGAGGGTCTTAAACGCCTGTACAGAGCACTAAAGCCACGAGAGGGTGTTGCGATAGAAACAGGAGCTGAGCAAAAGGATATTGTCTTTATTTGAACCGTAGTTACTTTGAGCATAACATATCTAGTTACATGCACGAAATAGCTGACGCATTTAATTTACGGCATGGCCAACTGCAATGGACGAAAAGCCTGATCAATGTGTCAAAACAATATCCTGGATAAATCGCATGACCACCATGATTACCAGATTTGTCCCCCTTTGTCTTTTTCTTATGGGGGTTTTGTTGCATTACTAAAAGATTTAGTAGGGCGAATTGTTTTGCAAACAGGATGTACTCTAGATACGCCAAGTATTTTTGAGAAGGTGTGCCACCCATGAGACGTAGATGCTAAGAGTGTGTCGATGCATCTGGCAAAAACTTTGAACATCTCATGTAGGAATTAATCGCATATGAATGTGTAATTATTTATAAAATGAGTTGTAATGTTTTCGTTTCTTCTCTTTGTATAATAAAATTTTAATTAAAAACTTTCCTCAAATCTAATTCATTATTAAATATTTTTAGCAGAAATTCTAAACCAAATAAATCAATGAAAATTAGCAATGCTGAGTAATATTTTATATTAATTATAAGTAAAATATATTTGTCATAGAAGAAGAATAGTTCCATTTATTTTCCAAGCAAACAGAAAAATAACAAAGCTAACCATAAAACTCTTTAAATTTAGAAATAGGAGCGCATTGGTACGAAAAATAACGAACCAACTCTTCACGAATAAAACTGAAAGTACATGTAAATTAATCTATTCATTTTTCAATCATTGGAATAAAGTTCAAATATAATTAAATGTGAACAAATTGCTTTCGAATTTAACACAAATTAAATAATACGTTAATTAGATCAAGTGGTGAGGTTGCAGTCAAACTATTTTAAATTTGACGAGGTAAGATTATTTATTCTGAACATTTTTTCAGTGCGTTTTTATTTTTTACTTAGTTACTTTCTTTGGGGAAAAAAGTGTCACTTTGGCGCTTTTTGACATCAAAGAAATTACATTTAATTATTTAATCAAGAAATTAAAAAATGTGCTAATTAATGCGTTTAGAAGAGATTAATTTCTTCTGAAGTTAATTGAAAATCACAAAAAATAAAAATAAAATACTTGGTTTTCCAAAACGTGTAAAGTGTTTTCCATTAAATTTATGGAAATAATCGTTATTCCTTAAAAAAATTTGCACTAAAAATTAAGAAGTAATTTAGCATACCACAAAACTAATAATTGCATTTGTCGAATGAGAAAATTATCCTTTAAATCCTCCTGAGGAAGCATATTATGTTTAAAATGTAAAAGAAAAAAATATTAAAATACAAAGCAAGTTCTCTATAATATTTCTTGTAATATATTTTATTTACTCATTAAAACTATTGAAATTTAATTTTGTCTAAGGATATATATTATTTTCTTGTTATTTTATTAAAAGACCTTATTTTTTATATCATATTTAAAGATTTCTGTACTTTTTGAACTTACTTAAAACTATATGGAAACCTTTATTAATAACTGTTTAGTAAGGACAATTTATAATTTCAAACATAAAAATTTTAATCAAACTGTCCATTTGTGCTGATTGAAGAGAAGCAATAAAATAAATAAATAAGCATATATTTTTAAAACAATGCATGTTGAATGTGTAATTTGCTAAAATTGTAGCCATCTAGTGACCAACTTGGGTACCATTTTTTGATTATTTTTTTGAAATGATTCTTTATTTCTTTATTTTTTGAGTGTGTTTTACATAAAATTTTATACTTTTGGAAGAATTTCATCTATAAAAAATATTAAGACAAAGTTAGTCATATCATAAAAATATTGTATCTAATTAAAAATTATATTTTTTTAAAGAGAAGAAGGATTTCTGCTAGTACATTAAGTACTAGCAGAAATCCTTAATAAAATCCATCCTTTTTTTTCCCAAAAGAGTCATATAGTTATTTTTCATATGATATTTCGGTTCCAAACTATTTCGATGTTTGTAAATTCCACAACAATGCCAATATCTCTCTTAAATGAATGTTGCATCATTAGTATTGTTACAAGCGGCTGAACGCCGCTGAAACTAACCGAAGGGGGAGTAAATGGCGACTGCGTCGAAGAGCTTGGCGCCAACTGGTTTGGTTTGGCGAAATGAATAGGCTGGCAGCTGCTGGATCGCTCGGGGTGATTTCCGAAGCTTCACGTCTCCCTCGCCAGGCTATATAAGGGACGGGCTGCCGCAATCGGTAATTCCTCTCTCGGAAGAGAAGCATCTCGCTGGACTAGCGGATTACTTTTCCTGCTTGTTATTAGTGAGCTGTGTTTACGTTTGCTGTTAACGTTGTATTATTGAGCTCGCTACGATTTACTGTTTGCTGTGCTATACGATATCTGTTTTGCAGTCTGTGTTTATTGTACGTAAGGCTTGCATTTATGCTATAAGTGACTGTTGACTGCTGGATTGCGTTTATCTGGAGTTTTACTTTCTCAAGTCATCCTGTAAATAGCTGTAAATAAATTTGTTTGTGCTCAAGTAAAGTCCATTCAATCCGAACGCGCTGCGCTAAAAAGGTAACAGTATATATCTTTTTGTGTAATTTTTACTATATTTCATCCAAAGCAGTTAGGTCCTATAAGTAAGTTCATTTAATATTTATTTGCCTTAAAAAATTACCAATATTTTATAGAAATAATTTAAAATTCGAAACAGTATTTCCATGCGCCATCAAACATTTAATTCTCTCCGAATTAAAAAAAAAAGCAAAATAATTGTTTCTAGGCGTTTTATGTTTTATGAAGTTCTTGTAAATATCTTAGAATTGTTTTGCTACATAAGTTAAATTTTAACTTTAATTTATTATTAAGATTTCATTATTCTAAGAAATTCTAGTTTATTTTTTGCAGAAAGCTATAAATACATCTGGTTGTTTCAACACACAGTAAAAATAATTTATCAACATATTTAAATCACGTACTGCCGATTTAATTAAATAGTTGCAGTAAATATGTACAATTATTTTTATTCACTTTGTAAAAAATTTGGAATCCCATTACATTACAGAAACACAAATCTTGTGGGAAGTATTTTCTGAATTTCCTTATGCTACAATTCCAATTTATATATAAAAATTCATTAAAATAATTTTTAATACATACATCGAATCCAAAACATTCAATAACTAAAGTATTTCCTTTTAATTTTGACTCTGTGAAATTTCAAATGTAATATTCTTCATGAAGCAAGGAAAAAGCAGCACTTCATTGTTATTTCGCATTAATCGAAATTTAAAAAACACCTTTCAGTCTATATTAATGTAGAAAATTCATGTTTTAATGAAAAGCAAAACAATATTTACGTGCTCTTCAAAAATCAATATCTTTAAAACCGCACGTTTATAAATAAACATGAGGAAATTTTTTTAATTCAAAATTACAAAATGTAACTTTTAAATTTTATTTCTATGAACAACTGGTTTTAAGCAAGGATTTAAAATTCAATTTTGAGATAAAACTTAAACTTTCAAAATAATATAAATAATTAATAATGCTAAAATATATTTAAAATGAGAAAATAATAATATTCGTTAATGGATTTTTAAGCCATCTTATATTTTATGATGAAATTAAAAACAGAAACGAAAAGTATCAAACGTTTCATGGTTGCCATGGCAACAATTTGTTCAGGAATTCAGAGAAGAAGTGTGAGAGTATTTCTATTTCATCTTTACTTATAATAAAGCACAAAGTGTGTGTGTGTGTGTATGTGTTGGCGATGTACAGGCCAGACCGTTCGACCTATAGCTAGCAAATTTGGTATATGTATACCTTGGGTGCCGGGAATGTGCACCTCGGAGCCCTTTTTTTGAATTTTTCATTAGCATTTTAATTAATTAAAAAATAAGCCAAATTTGGACGTTTTTTCGCTACAACTTCCGAAAATATTACAGCACAAAATTGATTTTAGCATCATGATAAAGCTAAAAAAATTAGCTTTTCAATGATACTAGAGTTTTGACCTACAAATTAAAACTCTATTTTTAATGAATATTTAAACATT
>JAOUZG010007994.1:2000359-2011267 GCA_026289955.1 Argiope argentata | reverse complement strand
TTTAAATTGTTACAGTATCCAGTATTTAATATCATTACAATATCTCCGTCATTTAGTATCGTTACAATATCTCCATTGTTTAGATAATTACAATATCTCCACTATATACTATCTTAACAATATCTCCAATATTTGTTAAAATATCTCCACTATATACTACCTTAATAATATCTTCATTATCTCCACTATATACTATCTTAACAACATCTCCAATATTTGTTACAGTATCTCTAATATTTAGTATCGTTACAATATCTCCATTGAAATATTGTAATAATTATGATAGTGCCAACAATTTCTTCTTTATAAACATGTGTTAACAGATCGAAACTGCATCCATTCAACATCCGTCAAAATTATTTGTAAACTCTTCTTTATTATGAACAAATACGCAGAGAAACTGATTATAAATTCGTCACAATATCAATTAGAATAAGGAAGTTATACTGTGTCAATTTATAACTTCGACTCTGCAAACGAAATTCTGAAGTACAATAACATATTTATGGGATTTCTGCTCAGATATTCTAAAATGATGTTTAGTTTCATCTTCGTAAATGAGCTCTAAATTCTTAAACATTTAAAAATTCAAGTAACTTCCATCTGAATTGAAATATTAGCAATATAATAAGCAGACAATGCTTATTTAAAATTCAACTCTCATTTTAATTGTTCCCCAATGTCACCTCCCTTTGAGATACAATTAGAAAGAAAATAAAGAATGAATGTGATTTTATATCAATACATTATTCATCAGAGGAAATGGGCTAAAGTCCATTACATACTGCTGTTTAAAAATACTTTGCATCTCTAATATCATTATACGAAACAAGGCGTATTTTTGAAAGGAAGTGTCGAATAACATTTTGCTGTATTTGAAATTAATTTAATTCTATATTTTAAAATTATGATTCAAAAACACACAGTGAATAAAATACTTTTAAACATTTGACTTTATTTCTTTTAATACAGAGGGTAAAAATGTATTAATTATAAAATATATAAACATTTTATTCAGCTAAATCTGCCTGTCCTTTTCAGTAAATTCTAAGTTACCAATTCAGTTTGTGTAATTCAGAGTGAAATGAATACTTCGAAGGAATTTTCTTTTGAATGCTGATAATCGAAATTAATATTGAAATAAAACATTTTGTACATTTTCTGACCGAATTCCGGTGTTTTCGGATTTTTCATTATTTATATGTATAGAATATATATCTTGAAATAATGTAGAAATATCTTTAAATAATGTGTTTATCTTAAAATCAAAGGAACTTTTATTTGATTTAATAAAAAGTAAATGTGATTACGATGGTGAGTTTAAAAAAAAATTGAGGTAAGGCGAAATTATTTAGATTGGTTCAGCTGTCATTTTAACTATGTACCGGAAATGGTTTTGCTTCTTAACGTGACTTGTTCATAAAATTGTAGTTATAATAATTTACATGTAATTTTATCCCCATGATCTATGTTAATGATGAATTCTTTTAATATTTATGATGCATTTATGCAAATCTAAATTGCGATGAATTCATGCAAAGAAATAGATGCATTATGCATCTGTCTGTTTTTATTGCTATACTTACAATTATCAAATATGTTGCAAGTATCAAATAGGTATTTATCTCACTCTTTGAATGTTGCATCTTTTTAAAATCGGATTCTCTCTCAAAATTTGTGCATTTTGAAGGTAAAAATGAAAGTATTTGTTAATTTAATTTAATTGTATCGAAAGCGGAACTTTCGTTTATTTCGCGATGATTTTCGATCAATTCATTGGAAAAAAATGATTGTACGAATTTAAGGCAAGAAAAGTTGTCATGTAATAATATAAACATAAATATCATGTACATTTTTTCTCGAATTTTCATAAGTTTTACTTTCTTGCATTCAAGTATACAAAACAAGTATTGTAATCGATAATCAAGGAAAACATTAAAAAATGTGGGGTTATGACGACTTTTAAAATTTCAGATTAACTTGAATCTTTAAAAATAAGGGAAGTCACCAAGGTTACATAATCTTATATAGTGTTACAAACTTGTAATTTTTCTTTTCAGCACGAATAGTGGATCATAAGAAAGACATTTTTATTACTAGCCCTGCTAATTACTAAGGGAGTGCCACACTAGTGATCCCAGTACTTATCAACAAACCTGGCGACCATTTAGTGACTCTTCGACGAGTAGAATGACTTTTGGCTTCAAAATGGATATTAATGGAGACAATAGGAACTGAGATGCGCCCTGATTGACCCAGAAGGTTCTCGTCTCATCTCCTGAGAGCTATGCAAGGGCCAAAGTCTCAAACAGCGGGGCGAATTGAACCTGGGAGTTGGAATAGGAGATAAGTAACGACTCTTCGAGGGGACAGCGAAGCAACAACGGAGAGTCAGCGTGCTGGGATACTCAAGCAAGTGCTGAACTGAGCTGTGTGCCGAGTCCTGTTCTCGACTGTGGAAACAGAGCCGTATCGTTTGTGGAGTAGAGAATCGTATGATAGTGAGTCGGCAGTTAAAGCGAGAAGACAGAGAGAACTTCAGTCGTTTGGAGAGGCTGTAGAATTATTCACCTCCCTCTGCTAGATTTTGTCCGGCCGCTTTGTGTGCTGTAGTCCATTACGAATTGAGGGTACTGTCTGTTGTTGTATGTTGTCTTGAGTTCGTCACGGGTGTATATAATTGTCGTCTCTGTATTCGTCACCTTTGTGTTAGTGTCTTCGTGTCAATTAAACGTTGTTGTTGTTTTCTATTTAGGTTTGCTGATTGTCTTCACACCATATACCCACTATAAACGAACCCGATGAGATCTGTAACAATGTTTATCACTATCAAATTCTAAAATATAAACAAATCATTGTAGCCATACATTGTTTAAAAAGCTTTATAGAAATGGACATCGAATTCCAGGTGGACCTCAAAGTACTTAACTAAATTCCAAGGGGAGGCTGACGGGACTTACTTATAAGTAAATGTTTAAAAATACCTTTTGAATAAATAATATAATAAATATCAAATACATAGGAAATTTAATTGATTTATATTTTTGCTGAATACGCAGGTTGCGAAAGGCAGTTATTTCAAGAAAAGATTGCCTCTTAATCTGATATTAAGAGGTCTTGATTTTATTGGAACTTGAATCCCTGTATTTTAATGAATTCAAAAAATTCTCATAGGCTAAATATTGAATTGATAAAATAGTGGAATTATGAATTTCAAATTATGAGCTAAAAAGGGCAGGTTGGAATCTCGACCTTCTTAAATGTATCAAGAATCCTAACAGGATACTTAAAGATTTTTCAATACTAGGATACGGCTTATTGCCCTACTCAATCATTTTCTTGCGTTAGGGTATGGTTCATATCTTTTTCTTTCCTAAGAAACGCAGAATTTAATATATACTGCAAACTGCTTAAGTGATATGAAATAATTCTCAGCAAATAATTTTTTTGGAAAAAAAAATACCCTTATTTCCTATAAAATGGAACAACATAACTATAAACGGATAAATGCGTTGTACAAACTTAACCTTATAAGAATCCCTTACATTTTTGAAAAAAAATTGAATTTTGTAATAATTATTTTATAAACTATATTCTATATTTTATATTTTTACTGCCTGCTAAAGGGATTGCGCAAACTAAACCTTAAAAAAAATCGTACATTTCTGTGAAAATTGAGTTATTTTATAAATTAGAGTTCTATATTTTATATCGTTATAATAGATGAAATATAACAGGTTCTTCACAGGTTCATTTTAATTCAAATCATGCTTCAAAATTCATTTAAAAATGTTTGTAATAAAATGTTTCTAAGTTCATTAGAATTCATTTAAAGTTTTATATTTACTTTCATCCAATGCACTTCGTTCTTCGGTTGAAAGATTTAGTAATTTTCGAAAAATAAACAAATAAAACAACAATAATAACAACAACCGTCTGGAAGACTGTCTTTAATAAATTTAAATTTTATTAAAGTAAATAAACAAGTTAGGAAACTTCGTTGTTATTATATGCAGAAATTGCTAGCATTAGTTTAAGGCACGTGTATGATAATATTATTTGTACAGTTATCAAAATAATATAACGCCTGATACGTATGCCTCCCAGATAATGCATTTTATGGTTGGATGATCAAAGATAATGGGTGAAATTTATTCTATGAAATTGTTTAGATCCAAAAATTTCTCAGATTTTGCTTCTGTATATGTTTTTATTTCCAATTAATTGAAACATAATTGTGTAGCTGCGTACGGCACTTTACTAGCCCACTGACAGACCTTAAAGTTATTTAAGCCAAATTAACGCCTCTTGTTTTTCAGTAGCGCCAATTAAGGCGAAGAGTACAACTTAACTGCAAACATACGTTATAAACCCTTTTTACGGGGCGGTCTTCTTTCATGCATTTCATTCACTCATTTAGATCTGGAACAGAGAATGATCACCTCTAAACCAGTAAAATCCAGTTGTGTTACTCTCGACATCGAAGACAATGTGAACTGACAGATTTTACTTGAGCCAGCCACCACGAACAAGGAGACTCTTTGGCTGGTGGGTTATTATTATCTAATATATTTAAAGTAGCCGGTTTAACATGCACTAATCTAATATATTCAGAGTGAGTGGTTCAATATACAATAGTCTAATATATCTAGAGTAATTAGTATGATATAATAAAACAATCGGTGTAGAATAATTTTTTTGGTAATTACAAACATTTCCAGGAAAAATACAGAGTTATTTTTACAACTTTAATTAGAGACAAGCAATGATTAGAATGTACAAACAATGCGCAATCAGAAACATGTAGGTAAATTTGCATAAATTAAAGAAATACAAACCTGAATTAAGCTAAATTTAAAACAATTTTATTCAAGACAAAGGGCAAATGTTATTCCAGCAGCTAGCTTTAATTTCACAGAATTTATGAAAGTCAGGTGAACCTTTTGCAATCATTTCATTATAATGTCGTCTGCAAGATGTTGATAACCTGTGAAATATAAACAAGTGATATTTCATTTCATCTAATGAAGCATCTGGAAGACTATTTTTAATTTCTTTTATGCCTTCAAGCGTAAATTAGCAAGCTTTCTGAAACTATGGCTGCAGTAAAATATGATAATTGGCCTGAGAGGACTTATACGATAAAACTCCATAAGCTGAGGAATCAATATAATTCAACGCCATCTCAGACGGGGCTTTATGGCTGAAAAGTCTCAAATAATGACCAAGGTTATATCGTCAAATTGTTTATATAAGAGAAATTAATCTGTCTGTGGTTCTATGCTTTAAATAAAGTAATAATATATTTTTTTATTTCTTTCTTAAATCTGATTGAAAAAAAATGAAACCGCAAAGCCTTATATGCTATATTAATGAGATGGATTTATGAAAGTAGAAAAAAAAAGAACAGCCAGATTTATTTTTCTTTCAGTATGATTATATTTCTCATTAAGATTAATTTTATTACTATCCTATCCATATTAAAAAATAAAGACACCGAGAAATTTAATTGCCTTGTTTTAATTGCATTTAAAATTGCGATTGAACATAAAAGAAAAAATAAAGTGATTTTTTTGTCGTAGTCTCGGCTTTAGAGTGAAAATGTCACAATTTTGAAACTGTATTTCACAATAATTTTTATTTAACAAGAATTAGGCGTATGTTAAATCTTTTCTTATGGACTAGATGTCCCCTTTATGGTATTGTATGAAATAAGCAGACTAACAGTTTCTTCAGAGCATGGTCCTCTTGTCATTCATTCACAACTGAATATATCTTAATGTTTTATAAACAGTAGATGACATCGAAGTAAGTAAATTTTTTTACTGTTTTTATTTATAATGGAAAAAAATGGACGATATAGATTGAAACAACTGAATTGACATGTAGTGTTAAGGTATTTCTATTATTTTCCTGCACTACCATACATACCTTTTGATATCATGTGTTTTCCTTCATTTCTATATATATGTATATATAGGATGCTTAGCATATATTTGTTAAAAATGTTTCAAGGTTTCACTCTACCCTTTGATCTATGATTTTTTTTATCCCCTCGTTTGAAAGAAAGGTTTTACCATTTTAAAAATTTGCAGAGACTGGAGCGAACAATAATTTGAAGTTGACAGGTTCGGAGAATGTTGTGTGAGGTAGTATTTCCCATCCAGTCTGTTAAAGATTTTAGCTATTTACGAAACATCTATGAGGTGTTGCTTTATCTTGGTGGAACACTACATTTTTGTCTATTGATTAATTATTCCCTTTTCTTTTTAAATGAACCATTTTATTTTCCAGATGATGACATTGCACTTCAGAATTCATAGTTTTTTTGTGCAGTAGAAAATGAAGAAAACAAAAGGATACCTTGGAAATCTCACCATACAAATAATATCAACTTGTTGTTGTTTTTAATAATTTAGAATTAAAACGTACTGAAAGACGGTTCCTCTTTTTATTTCATGATTTCTTGCGTTTAATATTCTCTCATCCCCAGAGATGATTAAAATTGATTATTTTCTTGATATATGAGGAATAATCATGGACATCAACATGATAGCATAGCTTTCTTTCCTTAAGAACATGCTGTACCCATATATCGAGCCATGAGATTAAATATAAGGTTTCAAATTATTATGAACGGTCGAATACAGTAAATATAATCTATCAGTGATCTCACAAGTTATTATTCACTCAATGTGCAACAACTAATACATTTTTGTATGTTCACTGACTTCAAATCGCCTTCCAAAACTTGGTGCATATTCAATATGAAATTGTCCGAGTCAAATTTTTTCAAACCAGTTTTGTCACAGGTATTCTGTCAATACATTTTAGCCATATACTTCGAATACTTTTCTTTCTTGCTGGAAGATTGTTTTTACTTTTACGATAACAATAAGGAAATGAAATATTCCCAAAATGTTGTTTCACTTTCTATATTTGAATAGAATTCGGATAAAAAAACCATTGTTTATAATCAAAGGAAAATTTTCTGATGCAAGCCATGCTACATCAGCTATCAAATTATATAATGATCGTGTGGCTTATACGTAAAATTGGCTGAAAAAAATGGAGTACTTTTATACTCTTCAAGTACTCTTAGAAAAAAAAATTACTTTCCTAACAGCCTAATGGAGCACTCAGAAAGTTTTCCTATTCTCCAAATTTATCTGAACGAGCTAAGAAGGCACATACTTTGGATTTTCAATAAATTATATTTATATGGAGAAATTTTCGTAGAGATAGCCAGGCGTTTTGGGCGGCCGCTGCTAATTCGTTGAATAGATATTTCGACTCTTTCTATATCAAAGAAGTTACAATTCTTTCTTAATTTAAAATACCCCAAGTATTGTCCGACATCTCTTTCTGATAGGCATAATTGCATCTCTGTCTCATTGCCGATTTGACAGAACTTGTAAATGATAAAGAATAGCTGATCGTCAATTTACTATGATAATATTTACTTGACATTATATATAAATTGGATTTCGTGACTAGGCATGCATGATAAAAACACCCAATAGGCCAGATCATTTCTACATAGAATCAACAAATATCACTTCTTCTTGGAAACTTGGACAGCTCACTTAGGAGAGATTTTTAATTTTGTGTAAATTTTAAGTTAAAAGTGAATACAAATGATAAAATTTTCCTCAGCCAATTTGGAGCTTACTCATGTGCAAAGAAACCTTTTTAAATATTATTTTAGGTTATTTAAAATTTGCTTTTGTTAATGTATAATAATAAATTCCTAGAATCTGTGAATATATTAGCATATTTGAGTAAAAAATTTATTCAAATATTATTTACTTGGTGTTTTTCTTTAAATTTAATAAATTTTCAAAAACATTATCAAATACGTTTTACAACAGTATTTATCAGTGTTCAGATACTTCACTTATAAACATTCGCCTTTTGTAGATATCAAATATATTTTGTGTGTGTGAAGGTTTTGGTTATATTACAAACACATTTTAAGTGTGATACAAAAACATGCAAATCATGCATAAATATTAAAACAGGTCTCATTCATACTAAGTTTGGGCAAAGAAGTTACTATATATATTTTAAATTATTTTTGTATAGTCTATGTACATCAAGTAAATTTTAAAATTAATTAAAATTTCAGAGCAATCTAAGTGATGAAACATAAATTTTGGAATATAAGTGGAATATAAAGGCAAAACAGGTTACAACCTTTTTGATCAAATATTATCTATCTTAAGAATCTAAAATCCTTTCTTCGTTCAACAAATAAACTTCTAAAAGAGATTAAAATCTCCTCTTGGACTTGGACGTATTACACCATACTTACATAACCCCCTTTGTTAAAATTCTTTTTTTCTTTTCAAAGAAATATATCCTTATCTTTCTACCGAAGTTACAACAGAACAAGGTACAATGAGGTTTTTTATCGACCTCTACATTTAATTTTATTTAAAAGATTTCCCGTCAAAGCATATTCAAAAGTTTTTATTTTCATTTTTTATCTTGAAGATTTTTTTTATTATTATTTTAGAGTTTAGAAAGAGAGATTGAAGAATTTGAATGGGCTTCCTTTCATAATTGCTTACAGAAATATGTAATTTTTTGATAAAAAAAATTACTATTGCAAAAGTACTTCTTAATATCGCTAAAGCAGTTTATTGAAATGTAAGTGAATTAAATTTAAAATTTGATAACTTAAAAAAATTTAAATCTAATTGGTATTGATAATATTGAGGTTGATAAACATTAATATGTGATAAAATAAGGGAGGTTTTATCATTGTAGGTCTCGTAGATTTTAAAGAACTTTGAAAACTTTTCATGTTATTTTTTACAGCTGTTTTTGTTCTACAGTAACTATAATTTTTAATAAGGAAATTAATTTTTTAATGAATGCTATTGGGTTTCTTAAAATATTTTTAATATTTATGAGGAATTTGAAAGATTTTTGCAATTGCATATAAGTAATCATTCCATTTATATTAGAAAGATTCTGGAATTTCTATAAAATATACACTTTTCCTGATTAAACTCCGACGTAATATAAGTCACAGCTGTCAGTCTGGATGAATGATTTTATACGGGCATTTCAGAAGACAGATATCCGAAAACGTCACAGCGTCTGAAAAAGCAAACACTTTAAATGTGAAAATCAGATTCACTAATGTACTTCTTTTGAAAAAGAAAATAAATACTCCTCTTTCTAACTATTTCCTTTCTTTTTAAAAAAGTTTTATTTACCCGGAAGTATTTGTCAATGTATTAAAAGTATCTTTTTTTATTTTCTCCTTATGATTGTTTTCGCATTATCTTAGATATCTCTATAGTGACGACATCTATACTTACTAATGACCTAAATCCTGCCTTGATTAATTAGAATCTTGTAGATTGTTACTGAGCTTAATTCGAATCCGTTCGATGCTTCATCCAAGTTCGTATCTTTGGAACAATCTAATTTCAGGGACTATTCCACGTCTAGTATGCTTGTAGATTTACATCAGAGTACATTAATAATATGCGAAGTAAAATTTAAAAAATATATCATAATTTCATTTTACCAAAGAATTAATGAAATATATCTTTCTTATTCATAAGTTTCTTTTTTAAAAAATTTGATTGGTAATTTTAAAAATAGCTCTCGCAGAATTTGAAATACAATATTTTACAAACTTCATTTTAATGACGCTTCTCTTTATGGAACCTTTTATTCGAAGCAAATTATTGGATATAGCAGAGTAGAGTCGCTAGATCAGAGTAATTTCCTAATTATCTCCTGATATTTTTAATAAAAAGAATCGGTGTTGAAACTTTGAAAATTTGAACACTTGTTATTTTTCTAGTTCTTTAATAGAAAGGACTACTAACATTGGAACTTAATACTTTGTTAGTTTTGATGCAAGGAATTCGAGCTATAATTGAACGTATATTTTAAGAATAAAAGTATTAAATAAAAGTATTTCTAGAATCAAAATGACTTACGTGATTCTTATATTGTAAGTTATTTTAAACCTAATATGTTTTTGTCTTTTTAAAGAATACAAAGTTATAATTGCATTACAATCCTGCGCATAAAAGTATGGGTTATCCATTTCATTATACTTGAGTGATTTTGAGACTTCTTTTAATTTAATTATTTCCGATAACAACTAGAAGAAATTCCGAATTTTAAAAAAAATTTGAACATTCAAAAATTCTTAAGAATTGGAGAATTCATTCCACTTTGGATTTATAGCAATAAAAAGGGTTTCTTTTGGGAATATATAGCTTAAAACAAGTGAGTTCATATAGGAAAACTCACAGAGCTTTTCTTAAATAGACAAAATTTATCTCATTGCGTTTTTGTTGTTACTTATGGCACTCGCCATGGACAAGCCCAGCTGATACATTAGCAGATTTTAAGTCCAAGATATGCGTCTTTTGTTTTACAAGTAGCGCCATCTAGGGTCAAGAGTACGACTTAGTTGCATACACGTCACAACCCTTTTTAGGGGGCGGACTTTAATCAAGAAATTTCATTCATTCATCTCATATCGTAATTTAGACCTGGACCAGATAACGATCACCTCTGCCCTAGTCCCCTCAGTGGTATTACTCTCAACATGGGGGACTTTGCGACCACGACAGATTTAACGAGCTCCAGCCGCCACACATTCGGGGTGTCTTTTGGCCGGTGAGTTACGAACTCGTAACCTAAGGAGTTCAAGTACAATGCTCTATCAACAGGCTATCCCGGCCCAAAATTATTATAATCTGCTTATAATCTTCATGGAATTAATATAATTTATGAAAATATAACTTGTATTAAATATTAGAACACAGTACCAATATAATAAACATCAAACTAATTATCAAGACAACTGCGAGACTTGACGATTTTAACACTCCATTTGAAGAGGATAAACAGTTATATATATATATATAT